>LAPY01000046.1:346050-374179 GCA_000970635.1 Eragrostis tef
TGGGAGGATGCGGCCGCGTCGGTGGAGGCGAACCGGTCGGCGGCCGCTTGGAGAAGTTTCTTTCCGTTGGCGACGCGTCGGTGGGGGATGGGTTGGGTGCGCGTTGGGCTGGACCGAGTTGGCGTTGGGCTGGCCGGCTACTTTTGTCTCGTTGGCATGTGCAACAGTGCAAGTGCGATCCCTCGAAAAAATTAAAAAAAAAGCAGTGCAAGTGCGAGAATATTGGCAGATTTTGTCCGTTTAAAGTTTCCGGTGATATTGTTAGTACTATTGATTTTTTTTCTTTGTTTTCATTCCTTCAGATTTTAGATGAGAATGATAGGATAATGACCATTTTTTAAAATAAATATACGAACTAAAAACAATCCTGAATTTATATTAATTAAAAGGCAGAAAAGGGATTTGTAAGATGGTGCTTGAAGTATTGAACATAAGAAGAGTCTAAAATCCATAAGTTGGATTTTCTTAAATTTAATTTAAAACAAGAACATCAAGATTTTTTTTTTTGAATATCCTGATCTCCGTGAGGATTGCAAAGTTGGGGGAACTGGCGATAGCCTCCCCTTGTAGACAAAGCAATGCATCACCTTGCCTAGCTTACTAGCTGGCCGCGATACCTTTCTTCCGTCTGAATCTTTACTGCATTCTTAGTATTATGAGTTTATGACGGCCCCTTTTCTTGACTTCAATCTATGCAAAGCACGAAGACTACAATCAAAACCGGACTATTTGCATGATTCTACCAACCATACATATATTTTTTGCACAGGAAGGCGACGGGGAAATCAAACTCAACCAAAGCGTATTTCTGATTACTATACTCCTGAAAATGCAAGCAATTCATCAAGGTTGAAGAGAAGAAAGAGTCATTAGCTTAAGTCCTAAGAGAACATAAGGGACATGATTTCATCTGAATACATACAACACAAGCCTGATATCGATCACTGTCTAGCTTCAAACTTCCAATAAGGAACATGGTTGCATTAAGTTCATGTGAAGTATTCCAGTACAATGAAATAAAATCTGACAACTCGTCCACATCCAGTCCGTCACCCATAAAGGATCTAAGATTTCACCAGCGCCCACAGATGAAATAAGTTCTGTTATTATTGGTGCTTTCTTAGTCTGCATCCATCTCCTCAAGAGCTGCCTGAGCAGCAGCCTTGGCCTGCTCCAACAGATCATTTGGAACCTGCATGCCAAATAAGCAAAATGTGTTCAGTTTCAATTTTTTTAAAATAATGAACAGGCAATTATGGGTGAATATCCTAGTACCTTCTGATGCTGACGGTTTGATTCATCACAGATCCAGCTTAGCTCCAACTCAAAAGCTTTGTCCTTCGCTTCGTCGTGCACTCCATAAATTCTGCATCGAACAGATTGTTAAAACTCAGGTTTTGAGCAAAGAGTAGTAGCCTTTTCAGTTTGATCGGCATAACGTAAGCTGAAAGTAGAAAAGAAACTCGACAACCTCTCAAAGCTGTAACCCACCAAAAAACATCTAAGCTAATGTTTTGTTCATATGCAGTTTTATTCATATGCATCACTCAATGTAAGTCATCTATCATACATCTCTGCTGACAAAAGGTTTGATTCTCTTAAGCTAATGTTTTCTTCATATGCAGTCTTCCAATTTGTAAATAATATATAAATTAAATGAATGAAAACAATTCAATATACAGTAACAATGTAACACATTCAAGGAAAACGAGAAACTGGAACTTTATAAAGCAGCAAAACTTGTACTGTTATTGGGAGAAGAGGGCCATACATCTTTGCAACTTCAACAATGCCTTCACGGCAGGTAAGCTCTGAAAGCTTTAACTTCTCTATCTCACTACAAGACAACATTCAAAGAGTTAAATTTAGAATAATTGTGATATCCATTAAAATGTATATTCTGCATAGTAGTCAGACAAATTCAACAAAAGTACACTTAACAGCAAGTGCTGAAGTATTTCCCGCTTGTTAATGGATCGAAAAAGCTAAAGCATTTAGTCAAATTAGGTTAAAGTCATTGTTTCATTACAAATAAGAGAATATACACAAAAACCAATGTGAAAGTGTGCCATTAATTATACAAATCATTCCTGCCAACAACACAGCGGTGAATCCTGTCACCAACGACCAGAGTAAAAAGGAAAAGCCTATGCAGGATAATCATCTGTTAATGTAATGGTATGTGCTATGTAGTCATTACTCTTTAACCTTCCATGTATAAAGCAGCACAAAAGAATAAAATATTTTTGTAACTATCAAATAATCATATCATTAGATGCTGAGATGATATATGGAGGACTCATTCTTCCCTGTATTTTGCTTCATTGAAAACAGGGCTGCAATAATATACACCTTTACACTAAACAATAATGATATTGGATTGCTTTGTATGTACTTACAAGTATCTTAAATAGCCCCCCACCCCCTTCCCCATCAAAACAAAAAATGGAAACTGGCAAACTTACGTTTTCGCAGCCTGTCTTCCCTTCCCCAATGCAGCTCCAAAGTATTTCTGTTTAGTGGTTAAATTCAATGAGTCCTGATAATATATAATCCTAATAAACAGCAGCAACATCAATAATGAACATGATGTTCAAACGATGGAGGACACAATTCAAGCAAAACTAAAATAAAAAGCTTATGCTGACAGTACTCTATATAAGTATGCTATAACATAGGAGACTTTGTGTAATACAGTGACAACTTACGTAGGAGACTCCTGAGGGTTCTATCATGTAGAGCTGTGGCCCATCCCTATCATAACCTCCAAGAATGACACCACAACCAAAAGGCCTAAGACAGAAGAAATCAAGTTATAATTGATTACAGTAGCCAGGATTAATGTATGAATATACCAAGTCATGTATCAAGTAATTACAAGGTTCTCCCCCCAGTACTGTTAAATGCATTACCTGAGCCACCAGTATAGTGTACAGAGATGAACATAACTTGCCACACGGTCTGCCAATTCCTTCACCGAAATTGGTTCCCCATAGACCCTGGTGCAGTACAGTTTCAGAGCACAATCGTATAAAGATATTTGTGCGGTATAAATGACTAAGTTTGTGTGCTCTAAAGGACTAAGCACTTACTTTTCATAACTGGCAGCTTCTGATTTGGCCCTTGAAACAATTTGCCTCCCATCAGCTGCTAATCCTGCTACAGCCTGAAATGGCAAACGTATTTTCTAGTTACAAAAATGATTCATAAAAGAGGCACATAGAATATGAAACTTCAATCAATAGAGAATGCATCAATGCAAGAGATTGTTGACACTTTACATTAACAATAGTTACAACGTAAAACAAATAATGGAACATGTTTTAACATCTCCTACATTCCATCTCAGTACATGTTTTTGCCATCAATTTAGAGTCACTTGTAGAGACGTTACCAAGCCAGAGTGCCGGTGCACTGAATGGATCCTCCGGTTAGATCCCTCCAGCATCATCTTTGAAGTTACCAGCTTCTCCACGCCCTAAAGGAGGAAACAAAAAATCACAATCTGGCAGCTCTGGCAACTCACAGACTGGACTTGGAGAAAAATTGCACAAGACCAATCTTACCAGGACAATGCCGTCTTTGCACTTGATGCCAACAACAGTCCTGTTTACAAATTACCATAGCATCACTATAAAGTCACAGAAAGAGGAACAAGCGAAGCGAAAAAATTATGATAGGGAGCATTCGAATCGAACCCGCTGTTGTCGACAGCCTTGGTGGCGTACTCGACCTGGAAGACACGACCATCTGGAGAGAAGGTGGTAACGGACAGATCGTAACCTGTGCCTATGCTGCTCATTCTCAACTAGTACTGTCTTATCTACCCCGCAACTGCAAGCAAAATCTCAAAACTCATTGAATAAGTACTGCACAAATCCATGAAGCATGGAAGGATCGCATGAAATTTCAGTAAATAAGCCGCTGTTACGTCTCCACTCTACCGCTAAGCAAATCCGCAAACCCTAAACTGGATGGATTGAAGTGAGACACGCGCTAGGATTTCAGGGCTCAGAGATGGGAAGGCGCGAATTCCGCTGAAACAAAAGTAATCGAACCATGGTGCTCTTACCTGGATCTGGACTGGGGCGCGTTCCGCCGGCGCGAGCGGCGGTGGAGACCCTGCGAAGCTGAGGGCGGGCGGTGGGCGATGCGGCGAGCTCGGCGGAGTGGGTTTGGGGGAGAAGAACGAACAAGATCGGTTTATGCGTTTGCTTTCTTTCTTCCGGCCCAAGCCAAGACCCACCCAGGCAGACCGCGCAAGGGAACGCAATGTGGTCGACTCGGGCCCGGCTCGAACGAGTTAGGTGAACGGTCCAGATTGCGCCCTGTTCTCTGGTTCGAGGGTTTGGATGTTTTTAAACTTATTAAGGGATACTACTATGATAGCATCAAATTTTGTCAATTCGGCCGTTCGAACTATGATTTTGGGCGTCGTTCATGGTTTAATTGAGTAAAGAAAATTGCCTTTTTCTTTGGTTTGTTTACAAGGGGTATCTTTTGATGAAAATGCGCAACAGAGCCCAACACTCTGGACCCTTCTAGTCGAGGATGATTTCGCGCCTGTGTTTGAACCTGTCACGGTGATGAAGAGTATAAAAGTTTTTGGTAATGCTATAGATGCAACTCATTTATATGACCGCTTTGTAGACCAGAGATCCAACGAATTAAATCACTTTAGTGATGTCCCCGCAAAATAAAAACACTTTAGTGATGGTTTATTTGATTTATCATTAGACCTCGTACAAATAAATCGTATGGGAAGCATTTTTCAAAAGTGCTTATCCAGCAAATATCACGAAGTCCCTTCAATTTTGATCCCCGTTCACAGTCAGATTAAGCACAAGGATGTTTCTGTACAATAGATTTCTCATGCCGACACTTGAGGAACAATCTTAAACTCAAGAGCCCATATACAACGAGGTGATCAGGTGAGAACTGACCTGAAAATATTTTGTTGGAATGGGACCTAGCACTTAAGACCAAATTAAGACCAAATGCAAGGAGCTGGTCACACATCAGGCCGAGAGCAGCACCGTCTGCTCTACACTCTAGTATCTCGGAGGACATCTTCTCAGCTCACAATCACACGAAAACATGCGCCTTGGCACCGATCAGCATTAGTGTTCTGGAACTTGATGACGAACCAACTATATTGTGGATGTGTATACCGTGCCAATATCCACTTAACCCATGCTCTGGTTGCGTGCAGCGATCATCATAGTTCTTTCAGGGATGAAGCTGGCGTGCGGGAAGTTCATCCAGCAATGGAACTGAACAATACAAAAGATTCAGAACAGAATAATACAAATAAACACTTGACATGCAGCTGAGCATAAACAAAGAAAGACACTATTGAAAACTACTAGAAAAACGAGATCCTGTTCTCTGCTCTCAAGGACTTGACGCAAAAGGAAGGAAAATTCTGAGGATAGATAAGCCTCATTTGGCCGAAGCCTCAAAGCCGCTTAATACAATACTTATTTTCTCCTACATAGCTCTTGAACTATCCCTCATTCTATTTAAGCTATTTTTTTCCAGCATATGTTTTAAAATTCCAATTTGATATCTGCATGGTAAAACTTGATATTGATTGAGGACGATTCAAACACCATGCATTTGTTTCCTAGGGACTTAATGCAACATGTCAGAAATTCCACGACAAGCCCCACCCCCTATCATAATGGCTACCACAAAATTTCGTCTAACAGCAAATGATAGAAAAACTGATGATGGATTAAGAATACCTAGAATAGCAGATATGCTGAAGCATGAATGACCTTGTCTTGCCATCTGGTGTAAGACCAATGCTCCGCATTTTTGTATACAACTTGTTGGCTAATTCTGTCTTGCCTCGCAAACAGAGCCCGTGGATGACTGCATTGTAGATAGAAGAATCTGGTGCCACCTCCTGTAGAGTTCAATACTTATCAGTGGATAAAACAAGAAATGTTATTGGAAACACTAAAACAGCAACCAAATCCCATGGAATAATTCAATGTTGAAAATCAGCAAGGCCAAGCATAATAAGATGTTCTGGAAGTTTGATTTCATCATGCATCGATACATTATTGTTTCAGAGTTCTTATTAGTATTAATTTATATACATCATTATTAACTTATTAGTCAGTAATTGCCTGCCCCAGCTTGCTTGGGACAAAAGGCTATTTTTTAATTTATAAATTATTAACTTATTAGTCAGTAATTCAAATCAAGGGTACGGTAAGCACAACAAGTAATTTACTTTAAGATCAAAATTTTATTTCTAAACAGAAGTGGATCCAACCCATGTAATATATCAATGTCTAAGAAGCTGAAAGAATGCAAAGGCCAACAGCTGAACTACAAATCAGAACTAAACTATGACGACTGTAAAGAACATAAATCGACTGGAGAAAATATCTGGGAAATTCATTGGTGACCAGGAGTTCCGGCGCCCCCATTATAAAAAATGTGATAATTTGACATGTGACAACTCATATATGTAGAAAGCATAGAGTTACGTAAGCATGCAAAAGATCAACTTCGAAATCATCTTTGATATCCAGAATAAAAAAACAAGTGACACTGTTTGTACATGATGAACAGAAAGATTCTTTTCCATTTTGTTTCACAACATCTAGGACGGTTTTAAGGCTGAAATTTTTGGTGTACCTACTTAAGTTCACAAAATATATAACCCATTCTTGAAACGCCAATGTAGTTATGCACAAAAAGCCTTTCATGGAACCCAAAACACGTGCTCTATGTGTGCTACTAGCTATAGTATTGCTCCCACATCTTTGCTGATCATACTGTAACTAGTAACTACGGCCCACACCAAATGAGGAGGCATATCTAGTCATACAGTGTTGGCACAAACCCTGAAAGATTGCCATACAATCAAGCAGTGACAAATAGCTATGAAGAAGTATAGTGAGAGTATCGTCCATTCTATACCAGCCCACACTATAGCAAATGGAAATTTAGTTCTAAGGAATAGGACAGCAAGAGTGAAAGTATTACCTCTAATATATCATCTACTTCATTCCAAAGAGATCCCCAGATGCAAGCTCGTATAACAGATAGAAGTGTAAATGTGTCCGGCGAACAACCTTGATGAGTCATACGCCGGTACACCTTAAGAGCAACTTCTGGCTTGCAAGCAACCTCACAAGCACGTATCACATGATTGTAAGAAACTGCTGATATTTTCAGTCCGCTTTTCTCCATCATCCACAACAGCTGCAAACCATGTTCCCATTGACCAAGCCGTTCACAGGACATCAAAGCAATGTTGTAGAGATGATCATTCAAGACTGATGGATGCTTGGCTTTAAGTCCTTGGAAAAGCTCTAGGGCATCCCAACATCGACCAGACCTATATAGAGCTGACAATAATGCACTCCATGTATATTGATCAGGCTTTAGGCCTGAAGATGTTAGCATATGGTACATCCTAAAAGCAAGCTCATCTTGACCAGCCTTCCCGAGTGCATTGATCATTGAATTCAACAAAATGATATTTGGCTTCATGCCAGCATTCAGCATTCTGCTAAATGTGGACAGTGCAAACTCCCACTTCCCTTCTTTGGTGCAAGATGCAATGATGGCCTTTATTATGTCTTCGCTCGGATCAAGTCCTTTCAGGAGCATTTCCTGGTAAGCAGCGATTGCTAACTCAGACTGTCCACATTGCACGAATGTGCTGACTAGCAAATCATAGGTCATCAAGGTTCCACTCAAAGAATTTTCCTCTAGACTTCGCCATAATTTCTCCACTTGCCTCCAGTCTTTTGCTCGTCCACATGCAGATATCATAGTATTGTAAACGATCGCATCAATGATTTTCTTTGAATCTTCTTCCTCTTGGATCTCACGGAACATTTGCAACGCAGAAACATAGCCTTCAGTGTTTGCAACAGCTTTGAGTATCAAGGTATAAGTGTGCCCTGTTGCCATTCCTTTCCCCTTCATGAACTCAAACATCCTCATTGCATCTGGGAAAGAATTTTGACGAACAAAGCAGGCCAAAAGGGAGTTGCAGGCATGCGCGCTCGGATGCAGTCCTGACGCCCGCATTGAATCGAACAGCTCAGTGGCACTCCTGACTTTGTTTGATTGGCTGAGCCTTATCAACCTTTTCGACAGCGTCCCCTCATCCCGCTCCTCCAAGAAGTGCAGCCTCGACCCACGATGCTCAGATTTACTCTCCAGCTGCGACGCCGGCACCGAAGGAGCATTTCTTGCGCTCACCTCTAGCTTCTCCACAATGGCCGGTGGCCTCACCGGACGGCGACGCGGCCCTCGAATCTTGCCACCATCGAAGCCATCAGCACCGTGCACTTCACCATTCAGGCCCCAAACCCCCACATCGGCGTCCTCCTTGCCGGCGACCTCGGACTCAAGAACGCATGGAGCCGCCTTACAAACGCACCCTCCGACCGTAACCATGGTGGGGCTTGGAGCTTTCACCTGGAAGGAGGCGTCACCACTGCATCGGCTTCCGTTCTGCAGACGGCATCTTGTGCCATGGCCGGCCCGTTTGCTGCGCAGGGGCAGTTCTTGGCCGAATGAGCAGCGGCTCGTGCTGCCGCCCCTCTGACATGTGACAACTCATATATGTAGAAAGCATAGAGTTACGTAAGCATGCAAAAGATCAACTTCGAAATCATCTTTGATATCCAGAATAAAAAAACAAGTGACACTGTTTGTACATGATGAACAGAAAGATTCTTTTCCATTTTGTTTCACAACATCTAGGACGGTTTTAAGGCTGAAATTTTTGGTGTACCTACTTAAGTTCACAAAATATATAACCCATTCTTGAAACGCCAATGTAGTTATGCACAAAAAGCCTTTCATGGAACCCAAAACACGTGCTCTATGTGTGCTACTAGCTATAGTATTGCTCCCACATCTTTGCTGATCATACTGTAACTACTAACTACGGCCCACACCAAATGAGGAGGCATATCTAGTCATACAGTGTTGGCACAAACCCTGAAAGATTGCCATACAATCAAGCAGTGACAAATAGCTATGAAGAAGTATAGTGAGAGTATCGTCCATTCTATACCAGCCCACACTATAGCAAATGGAAATTTAGTTCTAAGGAATAGGACAGCAAGAGTGAAAGTATTACCTCTAATATATCATCTACTTCATTCCAAAGAGATCCCCAGATGCAAGCTCGTATAACAGATAGAAGTGTAAATGTGTCCGGCGAACAACCTTGATGAGTCATACGCCGGTACACCTTAAGAGCAACTTCTGGCTTGCAAGCAACCTCACAAGCACGTATAACATGATTGTAAGAAACTGCTGATATTTTCAGTCCGCTTTTCTCCATCATCCACAACAGCTGCAAACCATGTTCCCATTGACCAAGCCGTTCACAGGACATCAAAGCAATGTTGTAGAGATGATCATTCAAGACTGATGGATGCTTGGCTTTAAGTCCTTGGAAAAGCTCTAGGGCATCCCAACATCGACCAGACCTATATAGAGCTGACAATAATGCACTCCATGTATATTGATCAGGCTTTAGGCCTGAAGATGTTAGCATATGGTACATCCTAAAAGCAAGCTCATCTTGACCAGCCTTCCCGAGTGCATTGATCATTGAATTCAACAAAATGATATTTGGCTTCATGCCAGCATTCAGCATTCTGCTAAATGTGGACAGTGCAAACTCCCACTTCCCTTCTTTGGTGCAAGATGCAATGATGGCCTTTATTATGTCTTCGCTCGGATCAAGTCCTTTCAGGAGCATTTCCTGGTAAGCAGCGATTGCTAACTCAGACTGTCCACATTGCACGAATGTGCTGACTAGCAAATCATAGGTCATCAAGGTTCCACTCAAAGAATTTTCCTCTAGACTTCGCCATAATTTCTCCACTTGCCTCCAGTCTTTTGCTCGTCCACATGCAGATATCATAGTATTGTAAACGATCGCATCAATGATTTTCTTTGAATCTTCTTCCTCTTGGATCTCACGGAACATTTGCAACGCAGAAACATAGCCTTCAGTGTTTGCAACAGCTTTGAGTATCAAGGTATAAGTGTGCCCTGTTGCCATTCCTTTCCCCTTCATGAACTCAAACATCCTCATTGCATCTGGGAAAGAATTTTGACGAACAAAGCAGGCCAAAAGGGAGTTGCAGGCATGCGCGCTCGGATGCAGTCCTGACGCCCGCATTGAATCGAACAGCTCAGTGGCACTCCTGACTTTGTTTGATTGGCTGAGCCTTATCAACCTTTTCGACAGCGTCCCCTCATCCCGCTCCTCCAAGAAGTGCAGCCTCGACCCACGATGCTCAGATTTACTCTCCGGCTGCGACGCCGGCACCGAAGGAGTATTTCTTGCGCTCACCTCTAGCTTCTCCACAATGGCCGGTGGCCTCACCGGACGGCGACGCGGCCCTCGAATCTTGCCACCATCGAAGCCATCAGCACCGTGCACTTCACCATTCAGGCCCCAAACCCCCACATCGGCGTCCTCCTTGCCGGCGAACTCGGACTCAAGAACGCATGGAGCCGCCTTACAAACGCACCCTCCGACCGTAACCATGGTGGGGCTTGGAGCTTTCACCTGGAAGGAGGCGTCACCACTGCATCGGCTTCCGTTCTGCAGACGGCATCTTGTGCCATGGCCGGCCCGTTTGCTGCGCAGGGGCAGTTCTTGGCCGAAGGAGCAGCGGCTCGTGCTGCCGCCCCTCCATCAACGGGAGAGGACTCTGTTTGGTGGTCCGGAAGAATCACCAATCCAGGAGATGGGGGATTCGATGGAAATTTGGTGTAAAAAAACGGTGTTGCAATTCAGATGGACTGGAGAGAGACAGAGTAACCGCGAGAGGAACGCGAGGCAGAGTAGGCGGAGCAGTGGATGAGGATGAGAGATGAAACCGATGAGTTCGATGGATCATGGGGCCTGAATTGTATTCGATAGGCCTAAATATTTGGCTTGGCCCGCATATACCAAGTCCAAAAACCGGTTTGGCCCAGTATCGACTTTATTTTCTTCGCAGTGTATTGCAGTTTATAAACTCCGTTTACGAAGCTGGGAATTTATAAACGAGCTTCCAAACACCTGTTTGGCCCTGATTTTCCCATTTATAAGCTCTGTTTACAAAGAGGGAGTTTCCCAAAGAAATTTGATGGGGTTTCCAACAAATTTGATGCGGTTAAATTGTTTACGCGACCTCGCATTTTTTTTTGCATAAAAATTCTCAAATTTACCATGTTTCTCATTTGTTATCTACTCATGAGGGCTGATCCCTTTCAGTCTTGTGGCCTTTGACAGTACGTACACATAAACAAGATAATGAGAACAGATGCATTGCGGGCTTGCATTTCTTGGTACCGTTCATCTCATCTGTTTGACCTTTAGTTACATCTGGAAGAACAAAATCCAGTAAATCAGAACCTTTTGTTAGGACAGAGTAAACATCAACTTTCCCATTAATTACTTCTGAAAGAACAAAGCGGCTTCTTTCAAAAGGACAAATTTAGCATCCAGCTACCACCATGGAACAGATTCAGCACTTTGTGGCGACTAATCAAGCAATTTGTTTTACGACAAACAAGTTTGAACATTAAGCTGCCACCTGTAACTATGTTCATGGTACAAGAACCTTGCACAGTTAGCAAACGTGACCCACAAGGCTGCTGATCTGCATCGCTATCAGCTAGCTGTTTTCAGAATTCAGGCAACAACGGAAACGGTGGGGCCGCGAAGCACAATGCATGGAGGGAAGAATATCAAATGCGAGGTTCAAAAGCGATCCCATTTCCATCCCTCTTGCCTGCCTCCAAGACAACAGTTTCCTTGCTCACTGCCTTCTCTTTCACCACCTCTATATACAAGCAAGCAGTTTTTAATACGAAGCTTTCGCTTAGTTCTCAAGCTTGGTGTGCCTTAGAGCTATTGAACTTCTCTACAAATACCTTTGCACGACATGGATGACGACTTGAAGAAACTAAGGTAAAAAACTGCAGGCGACATCAGAGCTAGAGTTGGATTTGCTGAAGTATTTGCTCCTAAGCTCCTTGATCTGTTTGTGCTGGCTAACTGTGAGCTTCGATATGCTTCTTTTTTCATGTCATAGTATAACTATAGTTTGAAGTTGTTTCTGTTAAAAAGTTTCCATTCTTTTTTCCAAACACAAGGATTTCTACTAGTTTCTTGGGGCTGGGCGGTTCAAGAGTTTAGCTGAATAGAGAGCAAAAGGGAAGGGGAAAAAAGGGGGAATAGCTCAGATGGTTGTGATCACTAGATATCAGCTGACACAGATTACCCAACTCTTTTGCAGGGTTCGGTTTTCTGGATTAGGAAAGGGAGGCAAAAGTGGTAGCCAGACTTCAACAACAACACCACAGGAAAGCACGACTCTTGGACGAGGTAACTGATTGATACTTGATCGCTCAGCTTTAACAGTTTCACAAACATGGAGAGCATAGGAATGGTCTGTACCTTGATGATCATAAACATTGTTAATCTATTTCGTAAAAAAAAACATCGTAAATTTAGCATATAGAGAATAGATGCAATCGTGTTAAAACCGTTAATAACATTCCATCGCTATAGTAGTATTGTCAAATTACTTATTCTACATTGCAAAAGCAAGTTAGGGAATTTTCAAATATTTAGATGTTCTATTTCTTTTGTCTTAAATGAATATCTGACTCTTCAAATAGAAAAATCTGGAATCCAACCAAATTTTACGCAACTTTGTATTACTCAGCAAACCAATTCTTCTTGAAAGAAATGGAATAAAAAATATCACAAATTAACATTGCAACTTCCAGTGGAAATGAGCAGCGGCGGGGAATACGACGCTGCATTCGCAGCTACCATTGCTGCAGCAGCATATGCCATTGCTGCACGAGAAGAGAAGCTTGCAACTCAGAAGAAGCCTATACCCATCGAGGGGGCACCACCTGCCCTGACATCAGTGAAAAGAGCTGGAAGCATTAAAAAGCCTGCAGGAAGCAGCAAAATCTCAAGTTGGTTTAGTGGCAAAGAGCCTGAAGAAGATGATGACGGACCAGGTAGTTTAAACATTACCAAGTTTACCCAATTCTTTCACTATATAATGCAAATCTCTTGTGACAATGCTTCAATGCATATCATTTCAGTTAATGTATCAGTAAGGAGGCCACTGAAACCAACACTTGCAAAACCTGAAGATACGGCTTCAGATTATAAGGTGCCACCCAAGATGATTGAATCTTCTCTGAGTGTAAAGAAGGGTTCAGGTTCCTTCAACAAATCAACAGACAAGAAAGGGAGCAAGAAGTTCCAGCAAGAACAAGCAATTCAAAAGGCACCATCTACTGCCAGGCCGGCAACATCATATCATTCTAGACGGAATGGAGACACAGCTATTGGTGGCACGGGAAGCAAGACCAACGAATGGGAAAAGGCAAAGCTCGCAAGAGTTAGGGAGGAGTAAGTACGATTGCCATCTCCCGCCAGGCCGGCAACATCATATCATTCAAGACGGAATGGAGACACAGCTATTGGTGGCACGGGAAGCAAGACCAACGAATGGGAAAAGGCAAAGCTCGCAAGAATTAGGGAGGAGTAAGTACCAACTATTTTAGACATATGATCAATTGATGGAACCTGTGTTGATACGATATACAAAATGTAGGTATGAAAAGATGATGGAGACCATAGCTGAATGGGAGACTGAGAAGAAGGTGAAAGCAAGGCACAAAAAAGAAATAAAAGAGGTTTCTCTGTATATTGATGGTTTAACAAACAATGCACTTTTATCCAATGTTTCAATTTTTAAAAATATATAATTTTCTTTCAGAAAAGCATTTTTAAAAAATTATATGGTACAAATCATGAATGCAAGAAGAATCAATTGAGGAAGTTATCATGATACATCATTAATTGAGGGCATGGATCAAAGTGATAAACTGAACATCTTGAACTGCAGACTGAGTTAGATAGAAAGAGAGCAAAAGTACTGGAAGAATACAACCTGGAAATGTCAAGGATCAACAAAATTTCTGGAGGAGCAAGGTCAATGGCAGAGGAAAGGAAATATAATGATGAGAAAAAGATCAGAGACAAGGCGAACAAGATGCGTTCGACAGGAAAGCTTCCCCGCACATTTGGTTGCTTTTGAGAACAATTCTATACTGAAAAATTGGAACTAGATTAAGGATGTGGCTTGAAGCCTGTACGAGACACAAAGCAACTATGCACTCTGTTGTATTGTATTGTATTGTAATATGTACAAGAGGGTTTACAACTCGCATAAGTCCAATCGGAGCAGAGGATGAAATAAATACTTTGTAACATTGTGGCTGCATGTAGATTCATGACTGATGAATGTTCTGTATGGCAGCATTGATACTTTTACATTCAAAATCCATTATCTTCATCCAGTTCTCAAAATCTCCGATTTCCTGCAAGTAAAATTGAACAAGTCAATGATTTGATTCAGCAACGACATACGGGAAGCAATCCTGATAGAATTAATCAAACCTAAACTGGCTAATAATCGTCAGCTTTCTAGCATTAATAATCCCAAAGAAACTATCTCTCTAATCAGGGTATGGTACGATTTATATGTATCATCAGCAAATGTAAGGTAAGAAACTGAAAGCAGCAGCTATTTCAACATTGTACTAGGTGTTGAAAAATTGTTATCCTAGTGCGATGGTATGGTTACCCTGAGTTCATGTGTCAGAAGAAAGATGAAGGATGAGTCATGAGTGAGATGTAATCCCGTGAATTTGACAGGAGCACAAAAAGAAGCCTGACGGCATGCGAATGGAGTCATGGTGACTTGGTAAATAACCTTGAGAACTGAGTTGATTTCGTTGGTGGCAGCCAGCCACTGATCGGTCTGTCTCCTGTACCGAGCGACAGTACCGAGCAGCACGCGTGATTCGAGCTCAATGCGCTTCTCGTTGACGAAGAGCCCCTGCACCCCGCCGTCGACCGCGTCCACGAGTAGATCAGCGACCCGCACAGCGCTTCTCGCGGCATCCTTCTTTGCCTTCTCTGCGATAGCGTACGAGGAGAACGGGTCACCGATTTGTTGGATCATTCGAGCAAGATTCATAGTATCAAGCAATAGGAAGTGATGAGAGGACAGAGGGGGCGACCAGTCTGTTGGCGCTGGCGGAGCGATTGGTACTGGTGGTGATGCACGATCTGGAGCAGCGCTTCTTCCAGGTCCTGCTTCCCACCTGTCGCCGCCGCTGGCTTGGCTCCGGCCATCCCGTGCCCTCCCCGCTCCCTCTTCCTTCCCAATCGCCGGAGGTTGTCGGAGAGCAACTTGAGATGTTTGGGCTGGTCAGTGGCACCAGGGCTAAATAACGGTGGTGGAAGCAGTTCCGGCGCCGGAGAACAGCGCAAGGCCCACCGGCGGGGCGGGAGGCTAGGAGATAGAGAAGGCGACGCGGGACGGCGGGAGCCGGAGCCGGAGATAGGGAGGGGATCAGGGCCTCGGGTTGGATCAGGCGTGGCAGCGATCTGATGGCTGTGCGAGTTGAATCGGACAGGCAGGAGTATAAACGTTGGACGCGTACTGTAGACTCCTGCGTCATGAGTGTGATGGTAGAGGTTTACTAGATTTCGCAGTATAACGACTGACGCCTGTATAGAATTGTGTCCAACATGCAGCATATCGATGCATTCCTTTTTTTTTTTAATGGACATATTGATGCATTCCAGTGAAATGAAAACATAAAACATGTTCTAAGACTGGAATTGAAAGGGTTGTTGCAGGAAAAAGTACATAGATTGAAGGAGACTACAAATTTAGGAATTCACGCCGCCATACTACAAAATTAGAAATTCATCGTTGCGAAAAAATTCAAACCGAAGCAAGCCCAACCAAACCTTCCACTAGTAATAAGGAAATCCAAGCCGAACACTAGCACACTTGGTTTCTGTGTCAATCGAACCTTCCATTGCAAGGAAGCAAAATTCATAGCACTCTTTCTATAGAACACATTGACTATATCTGGTCTGTAAACCTTTGCAACAACAACTGTTATTGTAGGATAAATCTACTGTACAAACTATACAAAATCCTTTCTGCACCGGAGCCCATAAAAGAAAAGCAGTCCAACGGATGAATGCAAACTTGACAACCTTTGAAAGTAACGTTTACTATTGAACTTCCTCACGTGCATTTCCTTCGCCATCGTGAACTGAATCTTCAGAATTACCAGCTTGCTGTGTTGAGGATGTGGGTTTGCCATCCTGAAGAGAGATCACGGTTTCAAAAGCACCAACTAAAGCCTTTACCTTGCTTTTCCTGGACTCCACAAGTTTGCTTGCAGTTTCTTCGCGCAGTTTCTTCGATCACATTATTGAACAATCCTTGAGCATCTTTCTTATCTTGTGCATCTTGATGCCGCAGTCTCACACCGGAAGATTCGACATCTGGGTTTGCAGAAACCACATTGTCTGTGTTGCTCCTCTTGTAAATCCTTCTTGCCGATTGGCTTTGACCAATCGAAGCTTCATTGGCCACCTTTCTTCTAAATTTCAATCTCCTTGGGCCACTACTGTCTGGTGGGAGTTCTAAAATTTTACCCCTCTTGAACTTTAATTTATAAGGTGTGGCATTAGCATCATCCAGTTCAAGAGCTGTGATTCTTCTTGTTCTTTGACCACCAGCCTTTAGAGATTCATCCCTATTTTTATTGGCACTTGCCTCTTCATCTTCTGTACCAGATTCATCTGATTCACTGAATTCAAAATCATATTCTTCATAAAATTCATCATCTGATAGTTCTTCCGGCGACTGCTCAATAATAATGCTTGATTTCAGTCCCTCCGATTCAATATTTTCAGTACTGACATTTGCTAAAGATTCAATTTGTATAGTACATTCACTTGGTTCAACTAGCATGGGCTTGGGATCCTCTAGAAGTTCACCGTCTGATGAAGTTTCTGAAATCAATTGGCACCGAGAAGCACAATAATCCATTCTACTGTCACGAACTTCATCAACCTTGTCATTTTCTGCTGCCTTTCCAGAAGCAAAATCAAGGCAAAACTCAGCCTCCTCAACATGTTTCTCGTCAAATGATAGTATTTCTGGAGATCTTAGAATGTCTTCATGAACTCCTACTTGTTCCTTACCATCTGCGTTTAGAGGCTCCGCACACACATTAACATTAATGTCATCGTCTTCAATTTTTGAATGACTTGGTGTTAATACAGGGTCATATACATCTGCAGTTTCGACACTTATCAATTGCTCTGATATTTGGCAAAGCGAAGCATTATCTGTTTGGCTGTCTTCATCCTTCAAAGCTCGATCATCCATGACATTATTCTCTGCCAATTCATGTCCTGGATCAGATTCACATGGCAAGCCATTGAATTCCTTGTCATCTAATGATTGCTGCAACTCAAGAGCGGTGTCACTTTCCATGGAGGCTTCACCTGATAGTGCTTCACCCTTTTCAGTGCTTACCAACTCGTCATCATCAGAAATGGGTTTACTTGATTCTTCTGGTGCTGGTCGAGAGTTACCAATGCATTCTGTGGCATCTGAACACACCTGTGCAGGCATTGACTCAATAGATGTTCCTGTAAGATGCAAAGCTCCTTCTATTCCAACAGAAGCAGACAACTTGGATTCCATAGAAAAGGACGATCTGGACATGTCCGAGCCTTCCTTCCCATTTGTATTTGCATTGCTTGACTTCGTAGGACTTCGTCCAGGTTTTGCACGCACTCTAGTAATAGTTGCTGATGGAGATGTAACCTTTCCTTTTGGGGTACTTTTATCTTTCAAAGAACGTATATGATAAATAGAACCCTGAGATGCAACAGGCACTTGCTTAGTCATGTTGAGATCAGTGGGAGATGAAGTTGGCCGCTTAAGCGTTGATTGCTTAACTGTTGTGACTTTGTCCACAGTTCTGGATTTCTCTGGCAATGTCTTCTCTGGAACCTTCAACTTAGAAGAATATATGGCCCCCTTGCCTGCCAGTGCTTCTTTTTTGTCACATTTTGTAACTTCACTTGAATATCTTGGATTTGTTGGAGCCTTCTCTGCAGCCATTGAATATTTCTTTCTGCCATCAGAGTTCAAAGTTTTAGGCTCAGCTGATGAAGCCGTCCGTGGAACCAATTGCTCCTTGGATGCGACACCTTTACGAACTGCTGCTGGTAACTTAGGTGCAACCCGTTCAGCTTCACCGAGAGATATACTCGACTTGGCTAGTGAAAGACTCATGTTCCTGACATCCTTGGACCTGTCCAAGATAGCTGATCTGTGCAATGCCAAGTTACTCAGCTGATCAGGATGTTTCTTTCGTCTTCTTCCTGGAAACCTCAGCTCCTCTTCAGAAGGATATTTGTGTCCATACTTGCATAAATCATGGCATGAGCCTGTAGAAGCTCTGAGATAATGCGGTACGGTCTTCTCACGCTTTTTCGACTCTGGAGGTGAAGCTGAACTCGTGGGAATAGTGCCACCAAGTGAACTTTCTTCCAAAGCTTTGGACATTGGGCCTTCACGTAACTAGGATAGTGTCATACAAATGTTATTCCTCTAGCATTTAAAAATGTCGAGCCTGTTACAATAAAGAATATATGTTATATCAAGAGTTTGCGCAAGCACAAGCAAGGAGTAAACATAGTTAATGGGAGCTGAAAATCATAAGAGATACTTTAGCAAAAAAAGGATTGAACTAGTTTCAGGTGTTGAGCGATCTTGAAGTAACAGAAGTTGTGCTAAATCACCAGGTTAGATTCATTAGACCACATCATAAGAATTTCTCAACTATGATCAAAATTATTTTATTCTTAGCAGTGTTGATACTTTACTCGAGGTTCTGTTTGAAACGTAATTTAGAGAATATACCATCACACCGGTGACATACCTCCTAAAAACAAGGAACCAAAATGTGCTCCTCAGTCAGCAACTATCAAAGGGTGCATCCAAATTCCCTGATGAATAACTGGCCTGAATTTGAGAGGAAGCGATATCACCATGGCAGCAATATTACCATTTCCATTACTCACACATAAACTAGGTTAAATGTTCCCATCATTATTACAAGTTCGCAATGCATTGACCAACTGTTATCACGCAAATCACATCAAAAAGGTATTTTTATCGAGGAGGAACAGGAGGGAACGGATAAAAAATTAGAGATCGACTGATTCAACAATATAAAAGGCAGAATATAACAGAACACGAATCAACGATTCAACTATCTTCAAACCTAGCGTACAAGAATGCACAAAAGGGAATTATTTGTAAATGGATCTATCTGTGTCATGCTTGATACTATAAACTATGAAGATGAAAATTAGTCTACAGGTCATTTTGCGTTGAGGAATTTCGATCCAGACACTGTCCACGCATAGAAATTGATGAGATCCCTCCAAGGTTCCACTCCTCCACACATACTTCATTCAACTAACCGATCGTCAACAGAAGCAACTTTTTCCTAGCAACCTGTCCTAACACTGTTCCACCATTGATCTTTCCAGCTCGAGGCTGCAAGGACTAATAAACGAGTAAAAGCGCCCAAAATACCAACCAAGACCCCCACCGGAAACAAGAGGGCCACGACATTGGACGTCAATCTAAAAAGTAACACCTTTTGGTCCTTTTCCATAGCAATTTTGTTGTTACTGAAAAAAAAAAGCTGGCCGGGGCATATGAATTTTGAAAGACGAAATCCCATCTTTACGCATATTACGCCAAGCAGAGTCATTGTTGAAGTGAGGCCTAAATAACCAAGTAATTTCGCATCATGACAATAGCCAGCGTGAATGTGAACAGAACAAACTGAAATGGGCTTAACAATTTCACATCAAAACTTCAAATTAAGTTTCCGCGTCAAATTTTGCTATTATTCAACAACGAATTCAATTCAACACTTACGCCAACCTAGTCAATCCCAGGAAGCAAATCAAACCAGAGCGGAACGCAAGAAAATCCTGACTGACGAATCAGAAGGATCACAAGGACCTACGCAAAATCCCGCAGGATAATAAACCAAGAAAAGGCCGTACCTTGAGAGGAGGCAGAGGCCCCCGGCGGAGCCCTCCGCCGTCACGGCCGCAGAGGAAATCGAATCAGCGACGGCGGAAGAAGAGGGAGCGGCGGCGACGCGACTGACGGGGCAGGTAGCTTAGCCAGCTGCAGGAAGCCACCCTTTTCTTCGGGAGGACGGGGAGGGGGAGGGAAGGGGAGTCGTGCGCGCTACTAGAAGAAGGCGTAAACCGATGGTGCCGGCGGCGGCCCTTCGTCTCGTTCAGTTTCCCGCGTCTTTGCCAGCGTTATTTGGCTTCGGCTACGTAACGACTGTGCTGTTACAGAATTTATTACAGGCTCGCAGGGCTAGCTTTGGTATTTTTCAAGTAGTTCTCTGTAAAAAAATTGACAAATACTAGAGGCTAGGACGCTTTTAGCTACGCCAACGCTGTAGTATTAATTAAGAATTGAAATAGTCATATAATCAATGGTGTAACAATTGGGAGCCCGCGTAAGGCGATGAAGAGTTTCTCGATCAAACATGCAGAGGAAGATGACAGCTACGGCGAGAACACATATTTATCCATGTGTTATGGGTTGGCGAATTTGGTTAGAGTTTCTGGATCTCTGTTGTAGATCGCTAACCAGAAGCTGCTCCTTAATTTTACCAATCAGAAGGTCAAGATTTTGTACTTCTACTATAGTGGTATTTTACATGCGAAAGCCTTGGTATGTTACTCGTATGTCGACAATGTTCGTGCGTGTTACTTGTTTGCTGGTTAGCCATTTACCCCTGACTCCATTCAAAGCAGGTGCGCAGCTACCTGCGCTCTCGACTGAAAAAAACGTGTGAGTAAGGTGACACATCAACAATCAATCAGCAGCTCGATATCGATCGATGGGATCTGATCTGATCTTCTTTTCACCTCCGCTGTTCATCACATAATTCACCAAGCCGGTGTGACTTGCACGACCTGCAGGTACCAAATCTCATGGGTACTAATTGTTTGTGCTGGAATGCTCTAGATTTTCCCCGGAGTGAAACAAACCCGATGTTTAAATTATTAGCTGTCCCCGCAGATGATTATCTGGACAGATAGCAAAACGAAGCTGGATGAACGAACCTAAAAAAGTTGATGTGCCGGCCGAAAGCAGAGCGCCTATCACTAGGAAGTCTCTGCTGAACAAAGTTGCGCCGACGCTTTGGTTGGGTCGGATTAATTAGCAATCTCGATACAGCAACTTAATTCTCATCATAACAAGGAGCTTTACTTTAGTCGCAATTCATCATCAAGAAGAAAGACGTTTAGCTGACTGGTAAAGCCGGACTAATAGTACACCACAACAAATAAAAACTCATGCTTAGGGGCCAAGCAAGGGAGTGAAAGGATCAAAGGAGAATATGTCTCGAGATTGTTCAGTCATTGGTGCGGGCCTGAAGAATGATGGCCGTACCCTTTTTCCCTTCATCCCGTTGTGTACCTATATTTGTTGGTGAAACATTGCTGTTGCATTTTGCTGGATTTTATCAGGATGCAGATATTAGAATCGTGCCAAATGTTCATGAGTGGTGTGTGGAAACCTGGGACCTAGCTAAAGAAGAATATATATACATATATATATATATATATATATGTATGTATATGTATGTGATGTGCCTATGGGTATGTTTTGCTACTACTGAAGTCAAGTCACACTGTCAGGATTTCAGGATTGCGGTGGTAAGAGATCGGGGGCCAGGTGAGGTACTGTTCCAGTGCACTGTTCCAGGTGAGGTAAGAGATTTGACAGTGCAAAGGAAGGATTTCATTAACCTTAAAGAACCAAAAGCCAATTCAAGAGGAATTATGGTGAGTATGGATGGCGCGTCGGGCCATGACTTTCTGCTTCTGGAAGAAACAGCTTGGCATTGGCTTCCACGAGCCACGACAATGTCAGAGTCAGAAAGATAATTCGATCGAAGCTTGACGCAAGCCAGTTCCAGAAGAAGTGCACGGTCCTGCGTAGGGAGACAACGAGCATGGCCGTCCATCCTGGTTGACTCTGTATTCCTGCCATTGCCAACGTAGGAACGCGCACCAATTTCTTTTTTTTGACGGGAACTACGGCAAACCTTGCGGTCTGCCTGAACTTTTATTAAAATAAACTGTACAGCAATTTACACTTAGTACAAAAGAGAAGGAAGGGGGCGATGAACCAGACCTACACATTAGCTAAGTTACAAAAGTGAGAAGCCAGCCTTTAATTACAGCTTTACAAGAAATATTTACAGCACAGTACGCCCACAGATTGAGATCATCCGAGCATCTACGGAACACACTCCTGTTTACTTCCTCTTCATCTTTGAACACTTTAGCATTACGGCATTTCCAGATGTTCCATAAGATGGCGATTAGAATTGTTGATTTGAGTCTTCCAGAAGGCAAGGCTGGTCCGATCAAGTTGCATGCCCATAGGTCTTCGGCGCAGCCCGGTAACGGATCTGCTAGGATCACCTGCCAAAAAAGTCTTGCCCGTCGACAGAAAAGGAACAGGTGTGGCACATCTTCACTTTGCCCACAGAATGGGCAGGAGCCCGAGTTGTTTGCCCGCCTGCTACTAGGACTGGGCATTCGGGTTACCCGAAAACTTCGGGTCGGGTCTTTCGGGTTTTTGAAACTTCGGGTTTTTGAAATCAGCACCCGAAATTAGCTTAAATAATCAAAGACCCGACATTTCGGGTACCCAAAAATTCGGGTTCGGGTTTCGGGTACCCAATATGACCCGAAATCTTCCGTTGCTTCTTCAGCTCTTCTGTCCTTCGATTCGATTCGATTCTCTTGCTGGCGAATCGACGCCGAGGCGCTGTGCGGCGGCGACGCCACGATGCGTCGAGTCGCTGGCCTGCTGTGTCGCGGCCCTGGTGGGGATGTCACCAAGTCGCCGTCTTGCCAGGCGGTGAGGGCGCCGGGGCGTTGCTCGGCGGGTAGTTGGGCGCGAAGTGACGAGCTCAGCTCTGCGATCTGACATACGTACGGGGCGGTGGCGTTCAGGTCGTGTGCAGGCATGGGGATCGATTTGGGCACGACGTTCAGGGACCTCAGGGTGAAACTCCCAGGACGGGAGTCCACGTGACTGCTTGCCTTACCTTCGTGGGCTGATTTTATGTGCTCATTGCTTGCTTTCGTGGGCTCTGGTGTGGGTTGTGGGAGTTTCACCTCTTGGGTTGGGCTTAAATTAGGATAACAGTAGATGGGCTGCTGTAACTTCGGGTGGATCGGGTATTTCGGGTACCGGTGATGCAAACCCGATTTTTCCGAAATATATTCGGCTTTTCATACTTGCAACCCGAACAAACATTTCGGGCATCGGTTTTCGGGTTTTTTGGGTTCGGGGTCGGGTTTTTCGGGTTCGCTTCGGGTTTCAGGTTTTGTGCCCAGCCCTACCTGCTACGCAGCCTCGCGTTCGTGTTTAGCTTGTGATGGTGAACGAGCCACGAAGGTTTGCCAAATGCTATCGGAGAAAGGATCGTATTCCAAGTGCTGAAAATGAGTGGCATAGGCAGCGGCAGTGGAGAAAGGTTTCGGTTGAGGCCCTCTCATGTAGCGTGCATCCGGAGTGTTTGGGTCAAGGTTGTAGTTGTCCAGGAGGCTGCAAAGATCGGCGAGTTCCTGTGTCGCGGCGCCCGAGAGACGGGGTTGCAAGTTCAAAGGAGGCGGCGAGGTGGACAAGGCTTGCTGGACAGAGATATTGGGCCGAGAGGAATGAGAGAATAAGGCCGGGAATTGGGCTGCTAAGGGGGCGTCACCTGCCCAAAGATCGAACCAAAAGGAGGTTGTTTCCCCATTGCCCACTGTCACTTTGGTAATTTCGCGGAAGTTAGCGAGGGTGGAAACAATTCCTGACCAAATTGCTGTGTCAAGATGGTGTTCGTCCCCCAGGTCTCTGCCTGTAGACCAGCCATAATTGGACCGAAACCAAAGGAGCCATGGCGCATCTCCACCGGCATGGAGTTTGTGAAGGATTTTTTGTAGGAGGCAAATATTATGGGCGTGCAGGTCCCGAACTGCGACACCACCCTTGTCTTTCGGCCGTTGGACTAAGTCCCAAGGAGCCTTGCATTGGCTCCCGGTGCAGGAGGTCTCGCCTGACTAGATGAAGGCACGACACACTTTGTCGAAAGCTTCAATGGCGCCTGGTGGCAAAAGAATGGAGCACATGGCGTAAGTAGGGAGGCTCGACAAGACAGAAGTTACAAGGCGACAACGGCCCATCGTATTGAGCAGTTTTCCGCGCCATCCTGGGATAGAGGCATGGAAGCGGGAGATGATAGGTTGGAAAGCGCTTAGTCGAAGTTTGGAAACCGAAAGAGGTAGGCCAAGATACGGTTGAGGGAATGAAGCGACTGGACAGCCAAGAATGGAGGCTAGAGTTGAGGCGGAGTCACCGGGGACATTGATCGGGAGGAAGGTGCTTTTGTCGAAGTTTATGAAAAGGCCTGAGGCGGCTGAAAACTCAAGAAGGATGTGCTTCAAAGTAGTTACCTGATCATGATCCGCCTGCATAATGATTAAGGTATCATCAGCGTACTGCAGAACAGGACAACACATGTCATGGCGTAGCGGGTGCCTAAGGGTCCCAGATCTCGACGCACGAAGGATCATCTGTTGTAGAAGATCCGCAATGATGATGAAAAGGTAAGGCGACAACGGGTCATGGCGTAGCGCACCAATTTCTCACTCATTTATGGGACGAACAGGCTGATATTCTCGTCTCCTGAAGCAAGCAGGGGCGAAATATGAGGTCGCTCTTGTGCCTGAGGTAGAAGGTCGTGATGCTATTTCTCCTCCGCGAGCGTCGGACCGGCGGCTCAGTAACGCCGTCGCATTCGGTTTCCCCTGGGAGCACGTCCACGACGTCGCAGGAGAAGACGGAGACCGCGGCGCCCCATCAGGTCCCCAACCGTACCTCGATGATGTGAGGATTGTGGTGGCGTATTTCAGGGAGAGATGGAATTCATTTGCGACGGCGAGCTGGCCATCGCTGGCGCCGGCGGCGGGCGGGAAAGGGAGGCAGGAAGACACGGGAGAGAGCAGAGAAGGCGGAGGGGTGAGTTGGTAAAACCTGGTAAAAAATAAGGGTCCAATATGCTAATATTTGGATCGCGATCCAATTTACGGGGTCTTATGAAAAATACTGGATCGATCAGCGTCTTTTTTGCAAGATACTGGATCGCGACTATTAGTCGCGATCCAAATTGGGGGTCTATTTGTAAATAGTTGACTGGCCAGCTACATCCGTTCGATCTTATGTTTGCGATCCAGATTGATCCCAGCTGGCGCCCCGCTTCAGAGCTTGCCTCGCCGGCGTCCCCTGCCAATACGCCGCTTATATTTCTCCCAGGAACTGCGGCCGAGATCGAATATGCATGGAAGAGAAGTTGCGGCCGAGTGATCCGAATGGAAGAGAAGTTGCGGCCGAGCTCGAATCCGCATGGAAGAGAAGTTGCGGCCGAGCTCGAATCCGCATGGAAGAGAAGTTGCGGCCGAGCTCGAATCCGCATGGAAGAGAAGTTGCGGCCGAGCTCGAATCCGCATGGAAGAGAAGTTGCGGCCGAGCTCGAATCCGCATGGAAGAGAAGTTGCGGCCGAGCTCGAATCCGCATGGAAGAGAAGTTGCGGCCGAGCTCGAATCCGCATGGAAGAGAAGTTGCGGCCGAGCTCGAATCCGCATGGAAGAGAAGTTGCGGCCGAGCTCGAATCCGCATGGAAGAGAAGTTGCGGCCGAGCTCGAATCCGCATGGAAGAGAAGTTGCGGCCGAGCTCGAATCCGCATGGAAGAGAAGTTGCGGCCGAGCTCGAATCCGCAGGTGGCCAAGAGTCGCCGGCTCGAGGAGAAGGAAGCGCGGATCTGATTCAGCGTTCTCCATTTGAGCTCATCGATAGGCTTCATCTTCTCTCTTCTTCTGGTAGGGCCGGCTCTGGATCGCCCCGCTCAACCTCAGTTTCCGTGGCAACCGCGTCAGTAAAGAGGACGTCTCGTCTTCCTACATTCTCTTCCGTCCTTCAACTACTTCACGAGCTTGTCTTCTTGTCAGCCCTGCCGTTTCGCCGATGCCGGCATGCCGCTGATGCTAGATTCAGTTGCTGCCACTGTCCATGCGACGGCGCCTACTAGGTCCGTTTCCCCAAACTCCAGCACCTGGCACGATATACTCGGCGGTTGCCTGTACAGCTTGATCCTCAAGCTCTGCTCTTCCAGTCCAGAGCCATAAACGTTTTGCAGTGATTAGGCAACGAAAACTCATTTGCTTTTTTAACAACGAAAACTCATTGTTGAGAATTCAGGAGGGTGAACTGTCAGGCTTTAGGAGAGTAGTAGTACTACGCGTTTACAGTCGCACAGCTACGTCTGCCTTCCAAATTTTGCCCATTTTGACCTGCCATAGTGCCATTCATAGTAGAATAGTATGGCCTTTACACTTTACACTTGCCCATAACCATGTCTGACTCCTAAATTATGCTCACTGTGTTGTTTGAAGTTGTTGCATATTGCAAATTTAAACTGATCAATATCTGATATCATCGCATCTCATCTAAAAAAAAATAGCTGATCAATTCGAAGAAAAGAAACTGACCAGCTACTACTTTCAGGGAACATGATCTTATTTTTGCCTTCTTGAAATGTGGACTCCTCATCCAAATCCTGAAATCCAAGAAAAGGAAGCAACTCGTGTTTTGTTCTTCCGCGAAGCCATTTAAACTACCGCAGCTGGAGATGCATTGATATCGGCTATTTTCAACATCCAGTAGGTTCTTATGCTCAAAAGCAGAGTATCCCAGGGCTGCAAGTGTGATCAGCAACAACTTATGCGGATGTAATTCGGTAGTTGTGCACCATTTCTCAAACACGCAGGAGAACTGCGCATCTTTGTGTCAAAGGAGAATATCAATATGTCTCAAGATTGTTCAGGCACTGGTGAGGACTGACGTTATTACATTTTTTTTCCCTTCGTTGTGCCAAAGAGTAAAGCACATGATAATTGTATTGGATTGAATCGATAGGTATAAAACATGGCATGTTATGGAGATATTCTGAAACCTACTGAGCTCTCTCAGAATGTGTCTTATGCAGGTTATCCAATTGCATAATGAGGTCACTCACCTTAATTTCAGGATCTGCACTAGCAAGAGATCGATGAGCGGATGTAGTCATTGCTCCGCTGCCTTTTAGTTCAATACTTCATGCTACTGGTCTGACAGGTGACAGATTCAGTGTTAGCCCCTCCTCCAACCACCAGCAACTTATCTACGGGGCCCCAAAAAAATCATTCACTTGTCATTTGTCTTGCCAACGATGTACAGCTAATTCAATCAGACCCATGGTGATAAGCGACTGGGGCGTCGGACCTCAATTTTCAGCTCCTGGAAGGAACAGCTAAGCCATCCCACAACCACAACAAATGTCAGACACTTGATCGAGCTGCAAGCCAATTCAAGTGTCGCAACACGCACGGTTTTCTTAGGTAGAAAACGAGCATGCCTGTCACAGTATGATATCATCTAGTTCTCCAACAAGGTACAGCCGAAGGTATGGTTTGTGCAATGACAACCAAGTGAAACAAGTTGTGAAATTCGAAAATTGTCACCTATTTTTGAATCATTAACGAAAAAAATATACTATTTACACAAAAATTGATCTTTGAATCGGCCCAGACTAATGCTGGGCTTGCGTGGGCCGAAGGTGCGCATTATTCGACATCCAATCCAAGTCCAACATTGGAACCGGCCACGACATGTTTCTTCCTCGATCGCCTGCCAGCCGCTGCTCATCAGATTATTCCGCGCGCGAGCCTCCATAAGTCACAATCCCCTCCTCCTTCTCAACCCTTCCATGTCTCCCGCCTGCGCCTTGCTCGACGACGATGTGCGGCTGGTCGCCAACACGGGCGAAAAAACTCCCGGCGGCGTGAACATGTCGTGTTCCGCTTCTTTCTTTAAGCCGGTGACGGCGGAAGAGATCGCCCGCCGGAGCACGACGCCGAAGACCCTGATGGACTGTGTGGAGGATGGCAGCGTCAGGCTCGTCGTTGACGCCCCGCTCAAACCGCTAGAGATATACACCGCGTCGCTCCACCTGCCGGCGACGCCCCGCGAGATCGTCGCCGAGCTGCAGGGCGACCCGCG
>LAPY01000047.1:78596-89218 GCA_000970635.1 Eragrostis tef
AAAAAAAAATCTGGGCGGACATCTATCACGATAGCACTGAGAACCCGAGAAAGCCAATCTCACTGCTCCTCCGCCTCCGCCGCCGCCCCCGCTGTCGCAGCCGCTGCTGTGCCCTCACCGCGACTACCGCCGGGGCAGCCTGAGCATCGGCCAGCTGATCGTCCGACTTGTACGTCGATAATCCGGATCTGCCGGAGGTATACTTGCGCGCCTTCTTCATCCCTCGGTCCTCTTAATCTTGTAGTCGCTTTGAAAAAGAAATGTTTTTTTTTTCTTCTCTTTCGTTTGTGTATCCTTCGGATCTCACAAGGTGGAGCAATCTCGTTGTAGGAGTCTCTTTGAGGGGAGGATGATTATCCGGCGTTTTGCGTATATCGTGACGGAGAAGAGGAGCAGCGGCAATTATTCGCTGCACCGCCTGGACATCTCCAAGTGCTTGTTCTACCCTTCAACGGCGGTAGCTGATGCGGAGAGCAAGGAGACTGGCAAGGTTGCTAATTTGCGGCGGCTACCTGCGCCGGTCATGCGGTTCCATCCGTTGCCATCTGGGTCTTCGTGGGGCGTCGCGAAGCTGGATCTGTTCGCGCTGCTGAACCCCCACAGCAGCGAGGACAAGATTATCTGCAGCGACTCGGCGGGGAACAATATCCTCTACCAAGCAGATTCAAACTCTATCCAAAGCATGCCTGCTTTCAACGGTGACAAGGGGTTCATGCCCACTACCATCTCGGTCGGCCGTCCCGATACTCCTCTTGAAGACCTCTACGTCTTGAGCTCTGTTATGTCCTCCTTCGACGTCCTCAGTTTTAACAGTCGCAGCAGGTACGAGGACGTGCAAATGAGCCGCAAGCACTGGCACTGGGAACCTCTGCCGCCGCCACCCTTCACTGCCCACCTCTATTCCCACACAGTGGTTGGCGATGGCAATACCATTTGTGTGTCAGATATCCGAAGCCGTGGCTGCACCTACTACTTTGACACGTTGAAACGCGAATGGAGGAAAGCCGCAGGCGACTGGGTGCTCCCCTTTGCTGGCAGAGCCGATTACATCCCTGACCTCAAGCTCTGGCTGGGCTTTGCTGCTGGCAGTCACAACCTCTGTGCTTGGGACCTCTCTGTTATGGACAAACCGCCAACATTGCTTGTGTCTACAGATATCAAGACACCTGAGGACTGGTCAGCAACAAGATTCAATATCCTCAACCTTGGCTCTGGCAGGCTTTGCATTGCTAAGATCTTCCAAGTTGTGGACAACACAGCAGGGGCCTCTGGTTGGGATATTGAGGACAAGTTTGCCGTGCTCACTGGCGTGGAGATGGTTACGGGTGGTGGCGAAAACAAAATTGAACGGTTTGTCCGGCATAAGTCTGTACGCTACACGTTTGTCAATGATTATATCCGGTGGGTGTTATAGACTTTAACCCTGTCAGCATATCCTTTTGGTTAGCAAATCCATCCTTTTGCAGACTTTAACCCTGTCGGTTTACATTTGTTGTTATGCATTTTCTTTCTTCATTAGAAGCTTGTATGAGAACGCCTTGGCCAATTGTGGACACTCCTGTCACTTGGATTTATTTCGTCTATATAAATCCCTAACTTCAATCAAATGACAAGGTGGAAGTGTCACACTACCATAGTTAATGTAATAATGGTATGAAAATGGTAACTTTGTGTGATTTACATAACTTATTATAGGATGATATTGTATATTCATCGTATGACAATGGTCTGTTCATGTGACTGTTCTGAATGGCGTGTTCTTGATTTATAACAATGGTACGTTAAAAATTTGAGGAGATCAGAGGTAAACCAATACTTTTCATTCTGATTTCCTCCCTTGTGCTGCCGTTTCAAATTTATAATTTCATCCTTCTCTTTGTAAATGCTAACAAAAGGTGTGTTCCTGATATACTTACTACATTTCTACTGCCTCTTGGATTTACTATGCGTATGTTTTATTTGGTTTGTTTGAAGGCAGATTTCACGATTTCATTGCTATCATACCACAAATTGAACTATTATCCAATTTACTTGAAACTTATCACCTGTAGAGATTCCACTGCTATGTAGACCATATGTGGAAACAGTATTTGTCTGAATTTTTGTCCTTTTGTGCATGTGTTCGAAATTTGTTATTTTCAATCTCATGAATGAGTTTGGTCCTGAAATTATGTGTTGAGCCTTAATGTATCCAACCTGATGGTATTTTTATGATTTTTTTAATAATCTTCTACATGTAGCTTCCAAGACAATTTTACCATCCAGCTTTGAGCCTTAATGTATCCTACCTGATGGTATTTTTAATGATTTTTTTAATAATCTTCTACATGTAGCTTCCAAGACAATTTTACCATCCAGCTTTGAGCCTTAATGTATCCTACCTGATGGTATTTTTAATGATTTTTTTAATAATCTTCTACATGTAGCTTCCAAGACAATTTTACCATCCAGCTTTGAGCCTTAATGTATCCTACCTGATGGTATTTTTAATGATTTTTTTAATAATCTTCTACATGTAGCTTCCAAGACAATTTTACCATCAAGCTTTTAGCTTATTTCACCTGATGTGCCACATGAGAGACTGCGAAGTCAACATATACTCTTGCATAAACTATGTAGGAGTAGCAAATTACTTTTTACTCATCTATCATCTGCCCCTCAAGAAAACGCGTTACCTTTTTACTCATTTGCCGTTCCCTTGACACCTCCATAACGTTAGATTTTTCCAAACGCCTAACATGTTCCCGTGAGGCCGTGACTTCGTTTACCAAGCTAATGGGGGACTCACCGCTGCTTGCTCCCGAGCGGCGGCAACCAGGGCCGAGTTTCCTGACGTAGCCGAGTTCTCACGCTTAGTATACCCGTTAGGTTGTACTAGCACGATTGATTTCCAGATAGGAACAAGTGGTTCGTGTCCAATGGCGGACCCAGCAAAAAATTTAGGAATAAGAGATGACTTTTTTTCCACGCCAATGCACAACATGAATCTTGATTATATTCTTTTTTTACGAGTGAAAAGAGAGCTTTATTAATTACCCATAGCAAGGTTACAGTCACGGGCAACTAATTCTACAGCACATGGAACCGCAGAGTGTTTGGTCCGCTTTGCTAGCTGTACGAGTACATGTTCAATTTCATTCTGCTCTCTCCTAAAGTGAGCCACGACAACATTAGGCAATTGTCGGGCGTAATCCACCGCTTCATCGATCAGGAATCTGTCCACCGATCTCTGTTCTTCAGGCCTCTTCAGGTACTTGACCACATTGGCACAATCACTCTCAAGAACTGCTCAATCAGGAGTGTTGTAGATAAATCTACTCTCGTCAAGGCCAGCCCTTTGGAGATCATGTCCTCTTGAGGGTTTCACTGACTAAAGGCATTGTGAGGTTTGGCACCAAAGGGAAGCTTAGCCCGAGATACATTGGTCCTGTCTTGGTGATTGCCCGCATCGAGAAATTAGCCTATCGATTAGAGTTACCAGAGTCCATGAAGGGGGTTCACAATGTTTCCATGTCTCGATGTTGAGGAAGTATCTTCATGATCCAGAGCACAAGATTGATTTGGATCCTATCACTATTGAGCATGATCTCACTATTAAGTCTCATCCTGTTTGTATATTGGAAACCTCATAATGTGTTTTGAGAAGGAAGGTGATCAAGTATGTAAAAGTGCTTTGGTCAAATCAAACTGAGCAAGAAGCTACTTGGGAGCTTGAGGAGCTCATGCATCGAAAGTATCCTCAACTTTTTGAAAAAGGTATGTGAAGGAACTTTTCTTTCTGAACATCAAGTTTTGTTCTTGGCGTTAAGCGGTAGAATTCGAGGACGAATTCTTTTAAGGAGGAGAGAATGTAACGCCCAGGAAAAACCCATTTTAGCCTTTTGTTTTCTTGGGCCTGATTAGAGGGCTAATTAAGGGAGCAAACCAGGACTAAGTAGAGTCCAAACCTGATACAACTCACGTCCCAACTCACCGTAGTATTGTCGGTTCACATTCTTTCTGATCATGGAGGATCGGAGGCGGCGTCGCTCTCCGTTCTTGCGTCCTCCTTGCTGGTTGAGGCGATTGACTAGGGGCAGAGGCGATTCGGTGCACAGCAAGCAGGCAGGTCAAGGGGGATCGAGACCTTGATTAGGTAACATGCGAAATCAATCCTTTCCTTAATGACCTCTCCCTTCAGCGCTGGATCAGCAGAGCTTTCTGTCTAGGGTCGAGTCTAGAGTTTCAGACTGCCTGTAAATAGAACGAGCAGCTTTTCGGGGGCTTAGGGTTTGATTCTGAAAAACTTGTACATTCAAAAGTTGTAGAGGGTTTCAATACCTTTCTATAGAGTTCTTAAACACCTATTTTCGTTTTGTATTTCTGGAGATATGATTTTCTGAATATCAGCTGTTCGCATAGTAGCGAAAACCTGAATGCCTGTTTTGTTCGTCAGTTTAAACCCTCTTACAGTCAGAATTAATTTTTGAATTCAATAGAAATCGTGTATATATTTTTCTGTACATGGTCGTAGTGTGCTCATTTATCCTTTTATCAGTTTTATAAAAATAGTTATGAAAATATTAAGCCGACTGTTCTGTGAAGACAATTTTCAGCGTAATGGGACTGTTTTGGGTTTTCTTTGCAAACGACCATAGGAACCCTTTACATTCAGTTTTTATATGATGATGTGATTTTAAATATGCTGTTGCTACTGTTGAATCAGGTGGTAGCACTTCTAATCTTTGATTAGGCGAGTTCTCTTCATCGTCTTCGCTTAAGAGACAAGTAACATAGGGGATGTGGCAATCGCTATGTCTGTATGCATGTTTTGCATCTTTTCTGAATAAAATAGCAAACACACCAGAGATTCTATCAAATTGCTTTACTTCTCGCTGAACCATTGATGATTGATGATTGTTTATTTGATTTTAATCAGTGATGCATGAAGGTTGATTGTCAAACTCAATATGTCGTATGCTTGACACTCGGATTAGTTTTATCTATGTCGTTTATATTACACCATCGATGATTTTGTCTTGTACTAATTGCGATCAGCTGTATTATACATACTTGTCATTCATATGCATACATATGCATTAATTCATCTGAAGATTAAAGGTCTGTCATTGCCATCGTGTATGACTAGTACCGGTACATGGAGTTGCATGAGAGGTTGGCATCGTCCAACATAAAAGTCTCACTGGAGTTGCATCATGGCATGCATACATTTAATCACCAGAGGATGTTGAATTATCATGGAGATTGTGATATCTTGTATTTGGAGAATTATGGATGGTCGATTCATATCTTATCATTTAATTGAAAGTGTACCTTTGGTTGTTTTTTTTTTTCCTCTCATGTTGGCTGTTCATTATTCATTTTTTAAACTAATAAATAACATGTGTGAGATTTGTGTATATTCATAGCCGTTACTTGCTGAGTTTATCTCACCCCTTTCATCTTTCCAGGTGCTAATGAATAAAACGAGCATGATGGTCATGGGGAGTAGCTGTTTTGTAGTGCACTCATGTTTTGAAATTCAATCATTAGTTTTCCTATGTTTAAGACTTTGAGTTTGTAATAATAATGCTTAGAACCTTTGGAGTTTTGATCACCTTGTTACACGTTGCAATATATTGATGCCTAATAGAGTACTGTTGATGGCTTCTCTTTTTGTCCTTTTAAGTTTTTCCTATGATATAAGCTTTGTTTAGAGTAGGATGTTACAAAGGCATTGTCCGAAATGATGATACCGATGCTTTAGTTTGGCAATACGAAAGTTCTGGGATGTACTCAACGCAGTCGTGTTATGCTGTGATTAGTGTTGTTCCCCTAAAAATTCAGTTATTTATTTGGCTCTTGTCAAATAACAAAATCATGACGGTAGATAATCTGAATAAAAGAGGAGGCAAAAACAATGAAAACTGTCAGTTTTGTTCTGAAAAAGAATCAGTTGCACACTTATTTTTTGAGTGTGTTGTACCAAAAGCAATCTGGAGATATGTATGTGTGTTCCTAAATGAAGAGTTGGGTACCAATTATGAATCTGTAGCATGTAAATGGATTCACAAAGAAAAAATTACATTACAAATATTGTCTCAACTGGAGTGTTGAGAGGTATTTGGCTGACTCGTAATGATTTTTTTTTTCAACAACCAGATCTGGAAGGATGTAAAATGATCATCGGAGTGATGCTAAGGCTCTCGAAAGAATGGAGCCTCATATGCAAGGGCTCAAGATCGGAGGAGATGACAAAGTGGCTACAATTTTTGGAGAACAAGATCCAAGAGCCTTTGGAGATCGCAGAAGCTTGAAGCTGAGGAGAGGTAACGGGCAAGACAAGGGAGCTGAGACCTAGGCAAGAGTACATCTCTGCAGCTGCAGTGCCGAAGAACAGTAGAAGTGGACAATATCTAGCGGTCTTGATTCTCTGTTACCTTATGTAATACTATGTGCTGAACTTATCTGGCATGTTGGTAGCCAATGCTGTAGCCTATAGGTTACCAGGAATAGTGTTGGTAGTTTTTGTCAAGTGCTGTAAACTGTTAACAGTCTTGTTTAATTCAAAGGGGATAGGGCACAGTGTGCCTTTAGTTCTTAAAAAATAAATCAGCAGATTTGTAAAAACAAAGTGAGTTTTTCCCAAGCTAGTCAATGAATTTTATTTTCCTTGTCATTTTGACTTCACCACCACCGGCCAATCATTGAATTAAGATCATCACATAGCTCTTTAGTCAGATCAAAATAAGACATGGCATACGTTGGTAACGTTGGTATGGCTTGGGCCACAGCTTTAGCTAATTTTCTTGCTCGCCTTTGATGTGAGTTTCTCTTGCCAGCCTTGAATGTGCGTCCACACCTTTCATCTGATATATTCAGGGCCTGTTCGTTTCTTTGGCCAAAATTTTAGCCATTTAAAATTTTAACATTTAAGAGTACTAAATAAAGTCTAATTACAAAACTAATTACAGACGCCCTAGGCTAATTCGCGAGACGAACCTAATGAGGGTAATTAAGCCGTGATTAGAAGATGGTTACTGTAACATCACTGTAGCCAAACATAGATTAATTAGGCTCGTTAGATTCGTCTCAGAAATTAGCCCCTATTTGTAAAAAGGTTTTGTAATTAAACTTTATTTAATACCCCTAAATAGTAAGATTCTCTTTGATGTGACAGGGGCTAAAATTTTAGCCCATCGACCCTTCAAGCCGCGCGCACCGAGGCGAAATCATGGCGAAGTCGCCTCGGCGGCGCGTCGGAGCTTGGGGCTGCCCTTGTCGCCTCAGCAGCTCGGAGGCATGCTGGATGGAGCGCCACGACGTAGAGAGCCGGATTTGCAGTGGCGCGTAGAGGATCCGGTGGGCGGCGGCGGATCCGATGGCCGAATTTGCGGCGGCGGGTGGATAGAGTAAACCAACATACTCTCTAAGCCACCGGGAAGAATAAATACAGAGTGATAGTCCTTAGCTAAATATTGCTAGCTAGAAAAGTGAAATGAAGAGTTAGCTATTTCAAAAAGGGATTTGAAGAGGCTTTCGGAGAGCCATTTTCAATAGTAATAGCCATATCTAGAAAAAAAATATGTTTTACATAGCCTGTTGGAGCTTCTTGCTTACGTCATGTAAGCCATGATTTTTATTCAGAATATAAACGGTAAAAAAAGTAGATAGCTCATAAAGCATGACTCAATCCAGGTAAAATATATGAGGAATTTTATTAAATTTTATATTTGATCATATAGTCCTAGTGTTCTTTGTTGCTACAAATGCCCTGAGCTGGTTTTATTTTCGATCCAAATTTGAAGAGTGGGCTAATGAGTAGAGATGAGGTGGATAAATTCAAGTAAATATAATCAAGGGAGGTTTCTTTTGGCTCTAAAAGAGATAGATTGTGTATAACTAATGGTTGGTTTTATTGCATTGAGTGTCTCGTCCGGTAAATATAAGAGTACAAGACTTGAGAGCAATCCTAGATACATAATGTACACTACCAAATAGACTCTAACATCTACGAGAGGAGATACTTAGTGGTGTTCGTTTTTTTAGCCAAATTTTAGCCATTTGGAATATTGCCATTTAAGAGTACTAATTAAAGTCTAATTACAAAACTAATTGCCCCTATTAGGCTTAATTAGGCTTGTTAGATTCGTCTCAGAAATTAGCCCCTATTTGTAAAAAGGTTTTGTAATTAAACTTTATTTAATACCCCTAAATAGTAAGATTCTCTTTGATGTGACAGGGGCTAAAATTTTAGCCCATCGACCCTTCAAGCCGCGCGCACCGAGGCGAAATCATGGCGAAGTCGCCTCGGCGGCGCGTCGGAGCTTGGGGCTGCCCTTGTCGCCTCAGCAGCTCGGAGGCATGCTGGATGGAGCGCCACGACGTAGAGAGCCGGATTTGCAGTGGCGCGTAGAGGATCCGGTGGGCGGCGGCGGATCCGATGGCCGAATTTGCGGCGGCGGGTGGAGGATGCGACGACGCGTCCGGTGGTGAATGTCCCCTCAAGCCGTTGGCCCTTTCCCGTGTGTGTTCACCGGTTTTTGGTTTCCATGAAGTGGAAACTCAAATATGAGTTATGTAGACAGAAATTTAGGTGGAAACCAAATTTTTTTTGGTTTATGGTGTCCATTTAGGTACTCTGTTAGAGCAGTTTTTGAACAATTTTGACAGTTTTTAGGTTTTGTTTTCCAATTTAGGTGTTCTGGTGGAGATGTTCTAAGCGAATCCCATTCACTCATTCAATGAGTCCGATGGAAACTTCAATCAAAATTGTGATCCGCTTCATCAATCAAAACATTTCCGTATTCCAACCCATGATTTGTATCATCGAGGCAAGAGACTACTTTAATTACAAGGTTTAAAACAAATACTCCCTCCGGTTTTGTTTAATTGACAGCGTTGACCAAGGCACGCATACCAAGGTAGCCAGTTTTTTCTCAAAATGACGAAAATGCCCCTGGTTGCATTTGTGTACCCGTGAGCAAGTAGCCGACTGTTCTGGCACTCGTTCAAAATTTGAAACGCAGTGGCGGGATTGAGAGTGGCGGGATCGAGTGGAACTAGTCAACAGCTCTCGTCCATTCATTTCCTTCCAGAAGCCAACGCCTTCCCTCTCCTCTGCTCAAACGAAAGCTAATGCATTCCCTCTCCTCTGCTCTAACGTAATGGCTCTCTTCGACTTGAATGCTTACCCAGATGAGCACTACGGTGGACAAGCATGCAATTTGAATCTTTCACTCGCTCCTCCTCGTACAGCCCAGCTCGATTTGAATGCCTTTCCTGAGGAGTATTACGCTGGACAAGGGTTTGATCTGAACGTTCCTCCACAGCAAGAATTGATGGAAGTCGATCCCAATCCAAGAGAGTCACTTGCAGACGGTATGCTTCCTTCCTGATTTCTATACAGCAACTCAGATTCGTTCCTTTGGTAGTGTTACATTCATGGGCAAGTCCTCCGGTCCAACTTGCTTAATGTTTCTATGCAAGCTCGAAGGGCGCGGCCGGAGCGCCTATGCCGGCGACATCAGTTTAGTGGCGAAGTACAGGAGGTATTTCGCCACTGCAGTGGCCTGTGTGGGTTGCTTTCGTGATGATTTTCGGTCTATCTAGAGCACATATTTATTTCTAGCTGTACAGCGATTTGGAGAACAGTATGTCCATTCTAATGAAGTCCATTTAGAATTCATTCTAGCTGCTCACATGTTACGTGAACCCACATTTATGAATTGTGATTCCTGCTGCACTCCAAACATTTGTTTCCCCTGTTTCTAAGTACTATTCTGTATGTATCAATTCAGGGCATGGTATTCGAATATAATTGTATGGTAACATTAACAATGTTTTAAAACAATATCAAAAGATTTTTTTTAAACAGCTCGTGATAATGCATAGTTACTTTGCTAGTATAAACATAAAACATAACATGCATCGGTGTAACATGAAACACAAATAGGAAATATCTACAATATAATAACTACCAAAAATAAAAATTTCCCTAGTGGAACAATTGAAAATACACTAAAATAATAAAATAAAAGCATTTAGAAAGATAAAGTACATACTGTAAAGAAATGTAAAACTTATTTTCATGAAATACTGTAGACATTTATTTTTTTGAACTGGAAATACTCTTGACATGACAAGTAAGCATAGTTCTAGAGCATAACTGTTTTAGCATATTTGTTTTTTTTTAGAATCACAAACTGTTTTAGCATGTGTGAACTCAAAACGTTTCAACAAGCATATGCTTCTGGGGCCTAATTATGTCGTCAGTGCGGCCCACAAAAGCCCGCAAACTGTTAGGCCCATGGTCAAATACTTGGGCGGACATCTCCTATATCACGGAAGCACCGAGAACCCCAGAAAGCCAATCTCACTGCTCCTCAGCCTCCGCCGCCGCCGCCGCAGCCGCTGCTCTGCCCTCACGGCGACTACCGTTTGTGCGTGAGGATGATCCGGCGTTCTGCGAATATCGTGGCGGAGAAGGGGAGCAGCGGCAATTATTCGCTGCACCGCCTGGACATCTCGAAGTGCTTGTTCTACCCTTCAACGGCGTTAGCTGATGCGGCAAGCAAGAAGACTGGCAAGATGAAGAAGACTGGCAAGATGGCTACTTTGTAGCGGCTAACCCCGCCGGTCCA
>LAPY01000047.1:123071-138077 GCA_000970635.1 Eragrostis tef
TTTCACATTCAAAAAGTAATTATTTAAATCTATATTGTTGGTCAAAGTTCAATAAAAAAGTCAACGGTGTCATATAAAAAAAACGGAGGGAGTACTTGTTATCTTCAAGAACATATATTAAACTACGTATAAATGTATTTTTTTAAAAGACACAAACTTTTTCTGAATTAAAGAAGTGGAGTTAAACTACTCAGTCATTTCATGTCTTCTCTTTGTTACAAAGTTTCTTTGTGTTGTACCCAACCCTATACTTAAGGATGACAAACTGGAGGAACTTAATGCTCGTGAGACCTTGTTGGCCACACAGAAAAACAGCAAAAACCATGCGAAAATAAAGAGCTCAAAGTCAGATGCCATTCCTATTTTTGTCCATAAAAAACTGGCTACATACATGATACATCAGGTCGTACCGATAACTCAGAGCGAAATGAAACTCTAATCAGACTATGGTGCTAAAAAAAAAATACTATGCTGCTAAAGCTGAAGCTAAAATCTAGGATGCTCAGAGCCAGCAAAAATGGAAAACATGACGCATCGGACAAACGCAACTTGCTAGCACACTCAAGCATCAACTAAACGGGCTTGCTGTCAAACTTAACCTACGGAGAATCGGCCATCGACTACCATTCAGCTATTTAAATTTGGCTATAAGTAATGCAAAAAATCTGCTTTTAGTGCATGAAATTCCTAAGTCATTGAACATAGATCAAACATGGTGAGATTGTAGAATAACAAATGCTCATCATACCTTGTTGGCCACACAGAAAAGCAGCAAAAACCATGCAAAATTGCAGGAGCTCAAAGTCCAGATGTCATTCCTCCTCATTTTTGTCCATAAACGACTGGCTAGTGGCTACATACATGATACATCATATCGTTCCAATAACTCAGGCTGAAATGAAAACTCAAATTAGACTATGCTGCTAAAGCTCTGGAAGCTAAAATCTAGGATGCTATGAGCGAGCAAAAAAAGGAAAACATGAGGCATCGGTTGTTACACCATTCATATCGGACAAACGGGACTTGCTAGCACACTCTAGCATCAAACTAACGGGTTTGCGGTCAAACTTTACCTAAGGTGACCCGACCGACTACCATTCAGGTAACTAGTCAAAATTTGGCTATAAGCAATGCAAATTAATCTGCATTCGAAACCCAAGTCAGCCCACTACGCTGTTCATGCCTACAAGATCAACAGTCAGGCTTCGGCATCATCACCCATATTCTGTTCTGATGTATCAGATTTCCTTTTCCTGTCGCCTTGATCTTTCTCGGACGGCGGCCCTCAAATAATGCTTCGAACGAAAGCCTTTTCCTTCCCAACTTCCACCAGAAAGGCCCCGGTGCTCCTAAATGCTTTCCTTTTCTTAAGCTCATTTCCTTTGTTAGCTGCGCATACAAGAAAGGAAAAAGGAATTCTGTCAGAATATTTGCTTATCATGCATACCAGAAATAGAACATATGTCACAGCAGTTTATAACTTCCATGAATAACCCATAAACGAACTATAACCCAGGGGAGAGTCAGATCAAGACTCAGGAGGAGGTGGTAGTAGTGCCAGTTCCCAGTGGTGGCTTGATCACTTCAAATTGGGCCAGTGGTGGCTTGATCACTTCAAATTGGGGAGACTACTGGGCCAAATTCCCATCTCTTTTCTTTACTTCTCTTAAAAGAGCCAGTTGGGGATGATGGTGTTCCTGCCATCTAGCAATTTGTGCTGTCCGATTCCCATCCAACGATCTGTCTTTTCGGTGCCAAACATTTTTGGATGGTACCCAGTTTATAGCCATTCTCACTGCAGTGATGCGTCTCAACCTTGGCGCCGACACGTTTTGCGCTGCAAATGTATTCCGAGTTGTGGTCCTTGTAGACAGCAGAGAATGGGATTTCTATTTTGACATCTCGAATTCAATTGAGGACAAGTTCGCCTTGCTCAGTTGCTCACTGGTGGGGAGGTGGTCGCCAGCGGTGTCGATAACAGAATAGAACGGATGTTCCAGCACAAGTCGATACACTACATCTTGGGAGACAAGGTCCGGTGGGCGCTATAGATCGTTCTAGCTGGCCGATCAAACTTTGTGCATGCTTTCACGCTGTTGGTTTAAATTTGCTGTCATGACGTTAGCGTGTACTAAGGGAATAGTAGTGGCTCGAGCAATCCATTGACGCATTGACACTGCTCTAGATAATCCCCAAACCAAACACACGCTTATTGAATCCACATTCATACATGGTTCAGAATGCAGGAAAGAAAACTAAATGAACAAACTAAAAAAAACAAACTTCATTACTTTAGATTTGATTGCAATCATGAAACAAAATTGACCTATTGATTATTAGAATTTACATGAAAAATAATCAACAGTACGATCATTCCGCTGCTCATGCTGTCATACATGAATCGTGAGCCATGCAGACCCCACAGGAGCTAGCAATCACGGTAAAATCTTAAAAATCAAAACGAACAAGAGCCGTTTTGATCTGTGGCAGTTGATATACAGAGACGACCTAGTATGACTTCGCAAAAATTGCAACTTCCTCTGCCAGGTTGCCAGTCATGAAGCATTTCTTCGTGCCTTCTGGTTGCTCAAACGGGAAGCACCTGATTGTGGCGCTAGTCTCTTCTTTCACCTTCAGCTCATCAACATCACTGAAGTATAAAATAAATCAATTATTTGCCAAAACATGTACAAATAGGCAGATAACCACTGTGATATGTCAATAACGCTTAATAATAAGGGTAGAGATAGCTTATCAAAGTTTAACAAACCTAGCTGACCAAGGACCTCTAGCCCACTTCCCCTCAGCAATGGCTTCCTTCAGCTCTCCGTACGAGCTTACATCAACTATATTGCTGCAGCAGCGGAAAAAGCACTTCTTAGGTTCGAGTAAATTTGTTGAAATATAGGAAAGCAAACACAATGATAAAATGAGAACTAAACTCTAAGAATTATTCATATCCATAATACCGTCTCTATAACATAAATCATCAAATTTTTGCAAAAAATTATACAAATAACATATTGCAATGATATTGAAACAGTTGTCATGGATAAAAGGCTTCAATCAGGATCACTAGGACACAAATTCAGCCGGAAACTGGAAACAGATACCTGTCACGGAATGTGATGGCCTTCTGTAAAAGGGTTGCTTGTATGTCCTCTAGGCAACCCTTTATATGATTCACCAATGTTGATGGCTCCATGGATACGCCAAACTCCTTTCCTTGCTTTCCAGGGACATCACGTCTTGAAACCACAACGCTCTTATTTGTAACATCACGAGGACCGATCTCGATTCTTATAGGAACACCCTGTTAAGAACAGTAGAAGGAAATGTAAGGAAAAGCCAACATGGATAAATAAAGGTACATAACCAATCCAGATTCATGCCTATATATTTTAATGTAGGAAAGCTCAAATTCCATCTATTATGGGTAAACTATTTCATCTTTATTACGTCGGATTATGCCGATCAGTAGATAGTTGATATTAGAATCAGAATACAGTCAATACTGGAACAGAATATATTAGACACTATTTTCGACTTTTGCGCAATACAAAGAGAAGGTTTGTGGTTAAAAAAACATAATTCAAGCTGACATGTTATTATACCAATAGTAGAGTAATGGACTTGAGCAGATTTTAATGCATATAGCCATACTGGTGAAATATAGACTCATGAAGTCATCAAACTAAGATGAAACTGGGTTCTTATAATGGAAGCATATAAATGTCAATATTGTATGACACAATCAATTAGTAACACAATGAACTGGGTTCCCATGTTAAGAGTGGAAGCAAATTACTTTCATCTCATAAAAGTTGAACTTCCATCCAGGTGTCCGAGTCTCTGAGTCATCCACTTTGACTCTAATTCCTGCTTCTTTTAGTGTCCTTTGAACGGAATCTACAGCTTCCAGAACAGCAGCCTTCTCATCACCCTTTTTCCATATGGGTATTATTACCACCTGAGTTAAACAGAAACAATGTTAGACAGTACAATTGTGCATATGAACGGAAAACATAAACTCGTTGCCCATTAAACCGCTTTTTGTAGCACAAGAAAGAAAGGAGGATATACTAGCTTAATCTGATAGAACAACCACAACAACATAGCCTTTTGTCCCAAGCAAGTTGGGGTAGGCTAGAGATGAAACCCACAAGAAAACAAAGACAAGAAAGCACAAAAGACAATGGACAAAAAACGGGCTAAAGGTAAACAGAAAAGGAACAAGAGGGTCACGGTTCAGGCACGTTGATTGCAAGTCTCGATACGCTCCTATCCGCAGCTAACTCCTTGGAGATACTCCACTCCTTCAAGTCTCTCTTAACCGACTCATCCCAAGTCAGATTAGGTCGACCTCTACCTCTCTTTATATTATCGGGTCGTTTTAGAACCCCCCTATGCACTGGCGCCTCGGGAGGCCTCCGCTGGACATGCCCAAACCATCTCAACCGATGTTGCACCAATTTCTCCTCAATTGGTGCCACCTCTACCTTGTCCCGGATATCTTCATTCCGGATACGATCCCTTCTTGTATGCCCGCATAGCCAACGCAACATAAGCATCTCTGCTACACTCAACTGCTGGACATGTCGCCTTTTTGTAGGCCAACATTCAGCACGCCGGACGAATCGCCGTCCTATAAAGCTTACCTTTCAGCTTTTGTGGCACCCTCTTGTCATAGAGGACGCCAGAAGCTTGACGCCATTTCAACCAACCTGCTGAAATTCTATGCCTAACATCTTCATCGATGTCTCCGTCCTTCTGTAGCATCGACCCTAGGTAACGGAAGGTATCCTTCTAGTTCTTGGCCACCACTTGCCCATCAAGGCTAACGTCTCCCTCATCATGCCTAGTCGCGCTGAACTCACACCTCATGTACTCGGTCTTGGTCCTACTAAGTCTGAACCCCTTTGACTCTAACGTGTGCCTCCACAGCTCTAACTTCCTATTAACCCCCGCCCTACTCTCATCAACTAGCACCACATCGTCAGCAAAGAGCACACACCAAGGGATATCACCTTGTATGTCCCCTGTGACTCAAATGTAAATCATCAAACAAAGCAAACATATTTGTGAAACTCAATTTAGTAAGATTTTTAAAAATATTTCGTTAAGCCAGCTCTTCCAAGGTAGTAACGGGAGTACAAACTTATGCACATAGAGCACAAATATACAAGCTCAGTAGACTGCAGAGGTGTATCAGTAGAAATTGAAATAATGATCTCTACAATGTGAAGTAGGTGGAAAGTTAAGAGTATACCTTTCTTCTCTTCTTAATTCTTTTCTTTGGATCCTTATCTTTCCTCTCTGTTTTTACATACAATAGATTTAGGAAACGTAAGAGTGCATGAAAGTACATCTAACTGTAGGAATTATCTTTCCCATGTACCTTTTTTGGAAGATGACGATTTTGATTTTGACCTAGAGTGATTTCGTCCCTGGGCTAGCTTCTGAGCCCTTTCAGCATCCAATTGTGCTCTATACTCTCTCATCATTTTATCTTTGTCAGCCTCCATCTCACCCCTTTTCATCTCCTCTTCCTATTAGAGAGCAATAATGTTAAGCATAGTTGTAAAAGTAATACAGACATCTTGGAGTAAGAGAGCTGCCAATACTAACACTATGTAACAATGAGTACCTATTGCATAAAATTAAGGAATGAACAGCAAATAAATCAGACAATGCCTAAAAGCTTAAAGTGATCTGTTTGGAATTATTATAAGGCTTGTCTATAGAGGCATTGTGAAAAAGAGTTACAATCGACTCATTATTCAATACCATTATCCAAACCAATTTTACCAGATATCAAAGTCAAATAAAAAGGCATGCAAGAGTGTATGGTGTAGAACTGATAGCTGCTCCAATGTATCCTATTTCAAATGAGAATAAGAAAATATATTTGTGACGTTTCCATTAGTAAATTAGAAAATATTGAACACCAGCCAACTGAGAGCAAGGTGTGACAAGAGTGGGCGAAACAGGAAGATCACCTGCTTCTGCAAAATTAAGTTTGCTAAATATCTGCCTATAACACCATGCTTTCATTTAGTATCCTAATCGAAGTCTAGCAAAGAAATAAACGTTTTCAAGCCGAAGTAGAAAAAACGACAGGTCACAATTTGCAACGAATTTCCACACACTGAAACAAACACATGCTTGACATCAAATAACATTAGGCAATTTCCACCAAACACGTGCCGTGTCAAGGACGAGGACTTTAGGAGTGCGTGAATGCAAGTGAGCATGCTGTAAACATGCACTAATGGGAGCAAGAAATCTAGTGAAAATGAAGTGGCGCGGGTGCACTTTTCTCGTACCTTCTGCTTCTTCTTGAACTCCTCCCAGGTGAGGGTGTGCGACTTGTTGAGGCTGGCCAGGCGCGCCGCATGCCACTCTGGAGAATGAAATGAACCGTCCGTCTGCGACGGCCCTCGTTAGCTAAAGTTCCTTGTTTCTTTTCTAGGTTGTTAGAAGAAAAACAAAATTCCGCAATTACTATTAACTCGATATCTTGTTACCAACATCCTAATTGAGCTGCTAGAATCATCAGATCAGTATGGATTACGAAGCCTGGAACTCGGAAGGGGAGCTGGAATTAGAGATCTGTGAGGCGAGGGGGCAGATAGAAGTGCTCTAAAAATATAAAAGGATATAAATAATCAACCAGAAACAGACCTGAATGGGTGCAATTCTTGGAGGAAGCATTAGACCAGCATCATCACCATGAGTCATGATAATCCCACCAACAAATCGAGTACTAATAGCCCAAGAGGTCTGCCAGACATGTTCAATTTTACCATTTTCATCCATAAACTGCAGGCAAAGAAATAAATCAAATGAAATCCCTGTGAATAATTCCTTCTAGACAAAAATACATAAATGAAATGAAATAGAAGTAGTGCATGCGCCATAACAAAAAATTCCAGGCATTCCAGCATACAGTGTACAGTCGTACAGAGCATGACTGTACAATTAGGAAAAGCAACCTGTGTTCCAAATGCTTTAGAAAAGTTCTGTCCGAGGTTGTGGCTAGTTCCAGCTTGTAAAGCCTTCCTGTCACCCATCATAGCTTCTATAGTGTAGGTCCGATTTGCACCAGCAAATGTTTCTACTCTTGATTTCCTGCCAGGAATAACTGGGATTGCAGCTTGTTCATAAGCGAACTTGGTATATACATCAATCATCTGCATCGCCTGCAGAATAAAAATAATTGGAGCAGATGAGATGGTATACCAGATAATTTCATTATTCTGTCGCTTTGACTTTTCCGTACCATTACATGCTGGTACTAAGAATTTAAATGACAGGAGCATGAGCAACAATAACTTAGAAAATATGAAAACCAACCTCCTTCTCTGCATCCTCAAGCGTGGCATGAGCTGTATGACCTTCTTGCCATAAAAATTCAAGAGTTCGAATAAACGGTTTAGTCCTCATTTCCCATCTTGTCACATTAGCCCACTAGAATAATAAGAACAATTTAGAACAGCGAATGATAGCTGACTTTAATTTACCTAAATTTCCCAGCAAAGTTACCTGGTTAATCATGAGAGGAAGATCACGGTAGCTCTGAATCCATTTGGTGAACATGTGGTTTACAATGGTCTCACTTGTTGGCCTTACCTACAAAGCCCTCAAGAATGGAAGTTCAAATAGTTCAGCTTTCAAGGCAGTCTACTCATAGCATTAAGCAATTAGACATCAAATATTCATAATCACTGCTGCAAGAATATAATGTGGTTCTATACCCAATTCACCTATAAAACTAACGCTAAGTCTTACCACAAGTTTTTCCTCGAGTTCCTTTCCTCCTCCAATGGTGACCAATGCAAGCTCTGGACTAAACCCTTCAACATGACTAGCTTCCTTCTCTATAAATGAGTACGGGATGAACTGATACAATAGAGTGGACAAACATAAGATACTACAGAAGGAAGTGGCGATGATTGAGTCTAATTCAGATAAATAATGATAATATCACTTAATAAAAAATAGTGACGTGAAACTACATATGAATTAATGACACATAATCCAAGAAATTTAATGGCACATAATCCAAGAAAATTATAATGCAGGCAGTAGTAATGCATCAAATCTGGACATTTGTAGACACATACTGATACTCAAAATATGATTTCAGATTTACTTCCCTAGCATGCATTGCAGATTTATTTTCTGAATTCCATCAAATGTCAACAGAATAAGAACAATACGTTATCGAACAAAACATTATTTCAGCTTTGATATGTCTTTTTTCCACTTAACTGATTTTTTGCACCCTAGTTAACAGTAAATAGCATTAGCTTTCAGAATGCCAGAGCTACTCCCTCCATGTCAATATACATGATGTTTTAGGAGCCGGGGGGACTAAGGAGTGTATGCCTTCTACCCTGCTACCCCTCCTTTACTGCTGTACCACCCATCACACGCCCACTTGCCCATGTCGCCTCCCTCCCGGCCAGCTTCTCCCGTCCACTTATTTCCATGTACTGTACTACTACTTGCTCTGCTCCTGTGTGAATAATGGCCGGAGGGGCGCTAGGCAGTCCGTCGGTGCAGCTCCTGCTCCTCTCACGGCGATGTGTTGGGTGATGCAAGCCACGGTGGCAGCGAGCGGGGCGATGCAGACCACGGTGGCGTGCGGAGCCATCTGCCCCGGCGGCGAGCAGGTCCGTGCAGGGGCAGCGAGCAAGGCGGCGTGCGGGGCCAACTGCCCTAGCGGCGAGCAAAACCGCGCAGGGGTCCGCCTGCCCCAGGCGGCAAGTAAGGCGCAGGCAGATCACGGCAAGAAGGCGCCGTTTGGCTGGGAGGTGGCATTCTGCGTACCCACGGCCGCCGGCAACCGCGCCTACGACCTCAAGCAGCGGCAGGGGGCCTGTCGCTTTGACTTTTCCGTACCATTACATGCTGGTACTAAGAATTTAAATGACAGGAGCATGAGCAACAATAACTTAGAAAATATGAAAACCAACCTCCTTCTCTGCATCCTCAAGCGTGGCATGAGCTGTATGACCTTCTTGCCATAAAAATTCAAGAGTTCGAATAAACGGTTTAGTCCTCATTTCCCATCTTGTCACATTAGCCCACTAGAATAATAAGAACAATTTAGAACAGCGAATGATAGCTGACTTTAATTTACCTAAATTTCCCAGCAAAGTTACCTGGTTAATCATGAGAGGAAGATCACGGTAGCTCTGAATCCATTTGGTGAACATGTGGTTTACAATGGTCTCACTTGTTGGCCTTACCTACAAAGCCCTCAAGAATGGAAGTTCAAATAGTTCAGCTTTCAAGGCAGTCTACTCATAGCATTAAGCAATTAGACATCAAATATTCATAATCACTGCTGCAAGAATATAATGTGGTTCTATACCCAATTCACCTATAAAACTAACGCTAAGTCTTACCACAAGTTTTTCCTCGAGTTCCTTTCCTCCTCCAATGGTGACCAATGCAAGCTCTGGACTAAACCCTTCAACATGACTAGCTTCCTTCTCTATAAATGAGTACGGGATGAACTGATACAATAGAGTGGACAAACATAAGATACTACAGAAGGAAGTGGCGATGATTGAGTCTAATTCAGATAAATAATGATAATATCACTTAATAAAAAATAGTGACGTGAAACTACATATGAATTAATGACACATAATCCAAGAAATTTAATGGCACATAATCCAAGAAAATTATAATGCAGGCAGTAGTAATGCATCAAATCTGGACATTTGTAGACACATACTGATACTCAAAATATGATTTCAGATTTACTTCCCTAGCATGCATTGCAGATTTATTTTCTGAATTCCATCAAATGTCAACAGAATAAGAACAATACGTTATCGAACAAAACATTATTTCAGCTTTGATATGTCTTTTTTCCACTTAACTGATTTTTTGCACCCTAGTTAACAGTAAATAGCATTAGCTTTCAGAATGCCAGAGCTACTCCCTCCATGTCAATATACATGATGTTTTAGGAGCCGGGGGGACTAAGGAGTGTATGCCTTCTACCCTGCTACCCCTCCTTTACTGCTGTACCACCCATCACACGCCCACTTGCCCATGTCGCCTCCCTCCCGGCCAGCTTCTCCCGTCCACTTATTTCCATGTACTGTACTACTACTTGCTCTGCTCCTGTGTGAATAATGGCCGGAGGGGCGCTAGGCAGTCCGTCGGTGCAGCTCCTGCTCCTCTCACGGCGATGTGTTGGGTGATGCAAGCCACGGTGGCAGCGAGCGGGGCGATGCAGACCACGGTGGCGTGCGGAGCCATCTGCCCCGGCGGCGAGCAGGTCCGTGCAGGGGCAGCGAGCAAGGCGGCGTGCGGGGCCAACTGCCCTAGCGGCGAGCAAAACCGCGCAGGGGTCCGCCTGCCCCAGGCGGCAAGTAAGGCGCAGGCAGATCACGGCAAGAAGGCGCCGTTTGGCTGGGAGGTGGCATTCTGCGTACCCACGGCCGCCGGCAACCGCGCCTACGACCTCAAGCAGCGGCAGGGGGCAACAGCTCCTGGGTCCAGGCCATGGAGGCACGGTGAGCCTGGCCTAGATGAGCGAAAGGGAATGAAGATGGACAGGTCTCGGCCTCCATGGGATGGGAGATGAGTTGTTGAACTGTATCAGGGGAGGCGACGGGGACGACTGCGTTAATGAGGGGTATCAGGGAAAAGCGTGAGGTAAAGTTGTCTGGGATACCGAGAACATCATGTAATTTGGCAAAAAAAATTTGGTCCTAGAACGTCAACTAAATTGCATGGAGGTAGTAGATAAAAAAGCACACAAACACTTGACTCAATAGCGAAGACATATGTATCTATTGGTGCATACCTGAGGGAAGTACATGTTACTGTGGCCTGTCTCCTTGAACTTAACATTCAAATAATCCTGTAGCCAAAAGAAAAAACACAGAACAGAAAATAAGAAGATGCATTTCATAAATCAAATAACACTAGAGAGTATAAAAATGTTCGCATTTCAATATGAACAGTAAAATCAGCATTTCACGAATAAAAAAACTCTAACTCACCACAGTAGCACTGAAAGATTTGAAGAACCCAACTTATAATACACAAATATTTAAACTTAACACCAGAACCGGACAAGGGAGGTTAATTTGCCAACAAGTACACTCTAGAGCGCTTCACTTATCAAACTGCAAAAATACTTATCACCATAACTCCATAACTTAACTGATTACACAAAGATTCAAGGTTTACAGCTCAGGCAGCAGCGGCGGCAAGCCGGCAACCACTCTTCGTCTTCTCTACATCATCAATGTTAACCTCAACCATCGAATAGAGACATCAACGCGCGCAACGAGGGAAGCAAAGCACGCAGGATGGCTCATGGCCAAGTACCGAACAGGAGGGCAAGGAGCAACGGACCTGGATGGACTCCCAGATGGCGTAGCCGTAGGGGCGAATGATCATGGTGCCCCGGACGGGCCCGTAGTCCGCGAGCTCAGCCGCGGCAATCACGTCGGTGTACCACGCGTTGAAGTCCACGGACCGGGGCGTCACCTGGCCCTCCCTGTCCCCGCCGCGGGTCTCAGTGGCGCCGGGCGTCGCCGCACCCGCGGTCGCTGAGGCCTGTCCCCTGGACGCGGAGGCGGAGAGCCTCGCCGCCGGCAGGCGCCCCCAGGCGCAGCAGCGATGCCATTGCGGGGATTGGCTGGATTGAGGTTCTGTGCCTGTGCTTTCTCAGGTTTAGCCAGTCAGTTTTGATGGAATGGGCTGGGCTAGGCTAGGATTGTGTGGGCTTTTATTAGGCCGGAAGTGCAGATGCTCACCACTCACCAGCCCTCTCGTACTTGAGAAATGGAAAATCTTCCGGCCTAGTGATTCGAGGATCCCCCGCCCTGGCAGCCACCGTCTCCGTCGCCGGCGCCGCCGCCCGGGAAGGGTTCGGCACCGTAGCTGTAAGTCCCATGGCTTCTTCTTCCTCACAGGGTCTCAGCCTCTCCTCTCTAGCGATAGATTTCTTCCGGTCGAGCTTAGCCTGACGGATTCGGGTCCAGGGATTTAGGCGAGGAGAGTGAGACGGGGACAGTGTTGTGTTTCTCGCGGCGGAACGAGCAAGCAAGCTTCGGAGATCCGCAGGAGGTCGGATTCCGACAAGCACGCGCTGCACGCCGAGCGGCGGCGCGATGACTGCTTCCGCCTCCGCCGCGAGCTCGTGCACGGGCTCCGCCGCCGCTGGTGGGTTCCGGAGGCAGAGACGGACGCAGGCACCGCCGCTGGGTGCGTCCTGGCGCTGGATGGTCGGCGATGAGGCTGGCCGCTGTCGCCGGTGGCAGCGCCGGCCGGCAGTCTATTTTGCAAAAGAGACCCTGATTTTGGATCGCGATTAACAGTCGCGATCCAGTACTTTTTCAAAAACACCCCTGATTTGGATCGCGATTAATAGTCGCGATCCAATATTTTACACAAAAGCCCCTCCACTTTGCTAAATTAGCACTTTTTTGTATATGGCAGTTCTGTGTTTAGCTTCTCCCATCCCCGCCTCTCGCGATCCGCCGCCGCCAGCCATCGCAGCTTCCGTCCACCGCTTGCGCGAGGTTCAACCCATCCAACTTCCCGGCCTTCTACTCCATCTTCCTCCAGTTCAAGAAGATTCGCCGGGGCCCTGCGGCGACGTACGGAACCTTCGTCAATCCCTTTCCTGGGAGAGATGCGGCTTCCGATGGCGTCAGGCCGGCGTAATCGGATGGGGAGGCCGAAGGAAGATGACGTGGACTATCCTGTCATTGCATATTGTGCCGGCGAAGGTGCTGCACTTGTCAACAGCCTTCGCGGCGTAATCGACGCGGCTCATCTTCCGGCTTTCCCTTCCAATGCGCCTGCTAGCTAAGTGCTCCTCTTTATTGTGTTCCTTCATGTGCTGTAATTTGTCAATGCATTAGTCTATTCCCAATTGTGGTTAGAATATCTGGGCCGATCTGCTTTGATCAGGCAAACGGTTGCTTTATCTCATCTAGTTCATCTGGAAACAGAACATCGTCCTCCATAGTCCATCTGGGAAGACTAAAATTCTAATTATTGAAGTACATCGTCCTCCATAATTCATGAGATACTGTACTCCTAGGCCTAGCTATACACTCGTTAGGGTGATAAGAACTGAGGCCACAAACGTTTCAATGTGGAACTGCATCGCACATGTTTTCCAATTAAATTTGTAGACATTTCAGTAACAGACATGGTTTTAGAGAGCTGCAAAATTCATGCAACAAAATTCATTATCTGTTCCCTACTTTGAGTTACTTGAATGTTAAATTCTTCTGGAGAGTGACACTGAGGTGAAAATTTGTAACATTGATTAACTTGCAGTCTTGTAGGCTGTAGCTCTGCTTGTCATGACATACTGGTTATCATTGAGAATCAAAATTTCTCTTCAGTACCTTTGACACAGATTTGTTTCCCGAATTGGTCTCTGGTCTCCTAACCTTCTATTTGCTTATTTCCGAGATAGGCTTATCGGAATCGGTCTTTTTGGAAGATCGTCGATCATATCATGAATCAAGAGTCCACTGATTTGCTGGAATCGTCGGTGCTCCTGGATGAAACGCAGTACCAAGATGGTTTCAGGGACGGCTACGCTGATGGCTGGGCATCAGGAAAAGAGGAGGGGAGAAAGCTTGGTCTGAACATGGGTTTCCAGGTATGCCAAGAACTGGGCTTCTACAAGGGCTGCTTGGACGTCTGGACCTCGGTCACTCGCATCGATCAAGGCGCCTTCTCGGATCGCGTGAAGAAGAACATTGAGCAAATGGATGCACTGGTGAGTAGCTCCCCAATCTCTGATCCAGAAGACGAGCAGGTTCAGGAAATCATGGGAAAGATAAGACTGAAGTTCAGGGTTATTACTGCAAGCTTAGGAGTGAAACTGGAGTATGAAGGTCGATCCAAGCCACTAAATCAGGGCTTCGAGGATCTGTAATTAGTTCCAGGTTGAGCATTTTTTTATGGGTTGGAGATGTGATGGGAGATTTGAAGGATTTATATAAGAGCACTGTCACGATCCCCATGGACCAGCTTGGAATTAATTCGAATTTTTTCTCTTATCTTGAGGATCATCGTGATGTTCTGGTTTTCTGAACTGCTGCTGCTGCGTCACCCATGTTCCAAGTGCTCCTCGTAGGTCTTGCTGTACACTAAGATGTCATCTATAAATACAACAACACATTTTCGTATGAGAGGAGCCAATGCTGAGTTCATTACTCCCTGAAAGGTGGCAGGACCTCCAGTCAACCCATATGGTAGCACTTTATACTCATAATGACCATGGTGTGTTTGAAAAGCTGTTTTATATTCTTCACCTGCTGCCAATCTGACCTGTTGAAACCCAGATCTGAGGTCAAGCTTGGAAAAATAAGCAGCTCCAGCCAATTCATCCAATATGTCATCCATGAGTGGTAGAGGATATTGGTTTTTAATAGTGTAAGCATTTAACTTCCTGTAATCCACACACAACCGCCAACCTCCATCTTTCTTTTTAACTAGCAATATAGGACTTGCAAAAGGGCTTGAACTTTTCTGAATCACTCCATTTGCTAGCATTTCAGCTATCTGTTTCTCAATTTCGCTTTTCTGTGCTGGGTTATATCTATAAGGTCTCAGGCGAAATGGTGTTGCTCCAGGTAACAGAGGTATGGAATGATCAATTTCTCTTTTTGGAGGTAATCCTTTTGGCTCATCGAACACATCTTGATACTGCTGCACAATGGCTTGTATAGCTTCAGGCATGTCTGATGGTAGTGGAACCTCTTGAGTAACACATAATTCAAAGACTTGCTCCACTGCATCATGTTTGATATATCCCAATAGCTGTTCCATAGAGATAAGAGTGTTATGAATAGCACTTGTATTATAATGTAGCCCCAAGGGGGCTATATATGAGGGTACATAAGAGAGTCCTAGGAGGACAAGAGTACAATATGAAATAGGAAACGGACTCTAGTACTATAGACTCCTAATAGGACACTATACCCTTAACACCCCCCC
>LAPY01000047.1:146657-158170 GCA_000970635.1 Eragrostis tef
CCCACCACCGAGGGCCTCGGGAGCAGCCGCGCGGGGCTGCACGCGGTGCACGCGCGCCTCGCCGGGTTCCACGCCTCACAGTGCGGCTTCTGCACGCCCGGGGTGTGCATGTCCCTCGCCGCGGCGCTCGCCGGCGCGGAGGAGGGCGAAGGAAGGAGGCCGGACCCTCCCGACGGGTTCTCGAGGCTCACGGCGGCCGAGGCGGAGCGGGCGGTGGCGGGCAACCTCTGCCGCTGCACCGGGTACCGCCCCATCGCCGACGCCTGCAAGAGCTTCGCGGCGGACGTGGATTTGGAGGACCTGGGCCTCAACTCCTTCTGGAGGAAAGGGGGAGGCCAGCGTCTCCAAGTTGCCGCGTTACAATGAGGGGAGCATTGGTTTCTTCCCTGAATTCCTGAAGGCTGAGATCAGAGCTTCGTTGGAGATTGACCGGTGCACGCCTGCGGCATTGCAAAGGAATGGGAGCTCTTGGCACCGGCCCGGGAGTGTGGGGGACTACTATAAGCTGGTAGGCTCTGAATTGTTTAGCGAAAGTAGGATAAAGGTGGTGGTGGGCAACACTGCTTCTGGTGTTTACAGGGAGGCAGAGGTGTATGATAGGTACATTGACCTCAGAGGCATCCCAGAGCTGAATTCGGTTACCAAGAGTGCCAAGGGTGTTGAAATTGGAGCTGCGGTATCCATCTCCCAAGCAATTGAGATTTTAAGAGGGGAAGGTGATAGCTGCAAAGATGTAGTTTTCAGTAAGATTGCTGATCACATGGAGAAGGTGGCTTCTGGGTTTGTCAGGAACACAGCAAGCTTGGGTGGAAATCTGATAATGGCGCAGAGGGACCAGTTCGCCTCTGACATCGCAACGATTCTTCTTGCTGCTGGTTCGACGTTATGCATCCAGGTATCATCAGAAAGATTGACTGTCACATTGGAGGAATTCTTGGAGATGCCACCTTGTGATCACAAGACACTGCTATTAAGCATTTACATTCCTCACTGGACTCCCACCAATGTCTTATCTAGCGATAGAACCGTTGATAGGACTGGAAGTACAAGAAGAACTTCTCTGCTATTTGAGACATACCGAGCTAGTCCACGTCCCCTGGGCAATGCGGTTGCATATCTTAATTCTGCTTTCTTGGCTCAAGTCACTTCAGATGAAACTTCAGGAAGCTTAATATTGGAAGAACTCTGTCTAGCTTTTGGTGCATATGGGACCCAACATGCCATCAGGGCTAGGAATGTTGAGAAAATCTTTGTTGGTAAACCCGTTACCGCATCGGTACTTCATGAGGCATGTAAAGTTCTCAAGAAAACTATTGTTCCTGAAGAAGGCACAAGGCATGCAGCTTATAGGTCAAGCTTGGCTGTTGCCTTTCTCTTTAGTTTTCTTTACCCTCTAACCAAAGGAACTTTGATTCCTGTAAAGGCAGTCCATCTTAATGGCTGTGTAACTTCTGGCATCAATGGAAATGCACGCTGTGGACCTCTTACACATGTTGATGCATCACTTAAAGAGACCAATAATGTGAAATGTAGTTTATACAGAAATGATCGTGTTCTTGAATCTTCCAAACAGATTATTGTAACAAATAAAGACTACCTCCCAGTTGGCATACCAGCCAAGAAAGTTGGAGCAGAACTCCAAGCCTCTGGTATGCACTTTGCAGTTCTGTTATATAATTGGTAATCTTTTGCTCCATACAGTTACAACTTAGTGGCGCATTGGATACATGAATGGACTTGAAAGTGCCAATGATTGCTGATTTCTATTATGCTATTTAAGAACTGATGACTATATAAATTGTTCTTGAGTACTTTTCTTGGCAAATCAACACCATTTTTGTATGTCCAATCTAAATATTCAAATTTAATGGTTAGGCTGTTCGAAACTTCAATTGTTCTGTAGGGATTATTCCTATGTTGAATATCCTTCGTTGGAAGTTATTCAGTTAAGAGGCTAGTTAGCAACTGTTTTATAGCAATGCGGTTGCATATCTTAATTCTGCTTTCTTGGCTCAAGTCACTTCAGATGAAACTTCAGGAAGCTTAATATTGGAAGAACTCTGTCTAGCTTTTGGTGCATATGGGACCCAACATGCCATCAGGGCTAGGAATGTTGAGAAAATCTTTGTTGGTAAACCCGTTACCGCATCGGTACTTCATGAGGCATGTAAAGTTCTCAAGAAAACTATTGTTCCTGAAGAAGGCACAAGGCATGCAGCTTATAGGTCAAGCTTGGCTGTTGCCTTTCTCTTTAGTTTTCTTTACCCTCTAACCAAAGGAACTTTGATTCCTGTAAAGGCAGTCCATCTTAATGGCTGTGTAACTTCTGGCATCAATGGAAATGCACGCTGTGGACCTCTTACACATGTTGATGCATCACTTAAAGAGACCAATAATGTGAAATGTAGTTTATACAGAAATGATCGTGTTCTTGAATCTTCCAAACAGATTATTGTAACAAATAAAGACTACCTCCCAGTTGGCATACCAGCCAAGAAAGTTGGAGCAGAACTCCAAGCCTCTGGTATGCACTTTGCAGTTCTGTTATATAATTGGTAATCTTTTGCTCCATACAGTTACAACTTAGTGGCGCATTGGATACATGAATGGACTTGAAAGTGCCAATGATTGCTGATTTCTATTATGCTATTTAAGAACTGATGACTATATAAATTGTTCTTGAGTACTTTTCTTGGCAAATCAACACCATTTTTGTATGTCCAATCTAAATATTCAAATTTAATGGTTAGGCTGTTCGAAACTTCAATTGTTCTGTAGGGATTATTCCTATGTTGAATATCCTTCGTTGGAAGTTATTCAGTTAAGAGGCTAGTTAGCAACTGTTTTATATGAATGGTATATTTGCTTGCACTCAAGCTTATGCTACTTATTTGCTTGGTTTCTCCTCATCTCTCCTGGTTTAAATATATATTTTACATGTCCTCCACGTTTTTGTTTTATGACTTGTTTATGTTGGCTTTGGATTTCATCATGTCCCCTTTCTGGAAAGTATACTACATTGCTGATACAAAACCAATAATATGTACAGGTGAGGCTGTATTTGTGGATGACATCCCTTCTCCCAAGGACTGTCTTTATGGATCTTTTGTATATAGCACAAAACCTTTAGCTCATGTGAAGAGCATTGAACTTGACCCTTCTCTCAAGCATCTACAAAACACTACAGTTATCTCTGTTAATGATATCCCGGAAGGAGGTGGCAATATTGGTGCCAGTACTATATTTGGATTTGAACCTCTGTTTGGTGATCCAATTACTCAATGTGCTGGGGAACCTCTTGGTGTAGTGGTATGCCATTTGTTGTGATCATTTTGGATTTGAATAAAGTTACATTTTTTATTTCCTCTAGCAATAGCAATCTATGGTAGATTGAATTAACCTATTACTGAATCACTGCTGCATAGATTGCAGAAACACAAAGACTTGCCAATATGGCTGCAAAACGAGCTGTAGTTAGCTATAGCACAGAGAACTTGGATGGGCCGGTTTTATCGATAGAGGAGGCTGTTAGAAGATGCAGTTATTTTGAAACCCCGCCATTTCTTCTTCCTCAAAAGATTGGTGATTTCGCAAAAGGAATGGCAGAAGCAGATCAGAAAATCTACTCAGCTGAGGTACAGCTTCTTCAGCAATATGGTCTGTGGGTGAACTTTTAGTTAGAAGTTTGAAAAGTAACATTTTTAAACAAGTCACATTAATATTTTGAGTTATCTTCCATTTAGGAATTTGGCCCCACACAGCATGGAATCTGACAAATTTGAATTATAGTATGTTATGTTTGTTGCTGACTCACCTTTGGTTCCAAAAGTGATTTATCTCAAGACACTTTTCAGGATACTTTTGCCTTTTGTGTCCCTAAGATAGCTCCTAATAGTGGAGTACAGTTTGGGTGCCAATCTCCTTGTAATATGTTATTTCTGCACTCTGCTGCAGCTGACAAACACTTTACAGGTCAAGCTCAATTCGCAGTACTTCTTTTACATGGAAACACAAACTGCTCTGGCCATACCTGATGAGGATAACTGCATGCTAGTGTATAGTTCAAGCCAATGCCCTGAGACAGCACAAAATGTCATTGCTAAGTGCCTTGGTTTACCTTGTCACAATGTTCGTGTTATTACTAGAAGAGTTGGTGGTGGTTTTGGAGGGAAGGCGGTTAGATCACTACCTGTAAGTGTCAATTCAGACTCTTTCATTTCATTATTTTCATGCTTAAAATTATCGAAATGAGAATTTCATTTTTCATTCTATGCTTTACATTACCATCGTCATAAAAAATATTGGAGGGAGTATAATGATCAATAATGTGAATACTGTTGCACGTTCACATCTACTGTGTTTGTTTGATATCGGCAAAAACAGAAAATGAGTAACCTTGTACCACAATGCATAGAAATCTGCACATTTCACCTTGTAAGCATACTGACAAAGACATTCAGTAATCACACTGAGTGGTGAATATAGATCTAGATGTCCAACTTGCTTCATCCATGACACCGTTACAGCAAATAGTAAAGCTGAATCCCCATCTCCACGATATATACGGCAAGCATCTCAAACTAATACTGAACCTATTCAATGTTCGCTACTTGTAGGTGGCGGCTGCTTGTGCGCTTGCAGCATTTAAGTTGCATCGTCCTGTTCGAATGTATCTTGACCGCAAGACTGACATGATAATTACTGGAGGTCGGCATCCGATGAAAATATGTTATTCAGTCGGTTTCAAATCAAATGGAAAGATCACTGCACTGCATGTAGATTTGTTCATAAATGCAGGAATGACGAAAGATGTTAGCCCAGTAATTCCTCATAATTTCATTGAGATGCTGAAGAAATATAATTGGGGTGCCTTTTCTTATGATGCAAAGGTCTGTAAAACAAACATTGCAACAAGGTCTGCAATGAGAGGTCCTGGAGAAGTACAAGGTTCCTATGTTGCGGAAGCTATTATTGAGCATGTTGCTTCCGCGCTTTCAACCGATGCTAATTTGGTTAGACACAGAAATCTGCACACAGTTGAGAGCCTTGCTTTATTTCACAGTGAGTGCGCAGAAGATGATGTGGGTTATACACTTACCTCCATCTGTGAGCAATTGACAGCATCAGAAAACTATCAGCACCGCCTTGAAATGGTCCAATCTTGCAACAGAAACAACAAATGGAAAAAGAGAGGTGTGTCATTTGTGCCAACAGTACACAAAGTATTATCTCGACCAACACCTGGAAAAGTATCTATTCTTAATGATGGGTCTATTGCTGTTGAAGTTGGAGGAATTGAGTTAGGTCAGGGGCTTTGGACAAAAGTGAAGCAGATGGTAGCGTTTGGTCTTGGACAACTATGGACTGATCGAAGTCAAGACCTGTTTGAGAGAATTAGAGTCATTCAAGCGGATACATTAAGTGTGGTACAGGGAGGGTGGACCACAGGGAGTACCACATCAGAATCTAGCTGTGAAGCAGTTCGTCAAGCCTGCGATATCCTGGTCAACAGGCTGAAATCATTCAAGGAGCAATTTGAAGGAAAACAAGGCAACGTTTCATGGGACGAACTAATTTCAAAGGTTATTATTTGCTTTCTTTCTTACAGACTACTGTCGGAGTGACTGTTTCCTTACAGAGAATGTCCCCACTCTATTGTAGATAGCTATCTTCTTCAGTATTTCTGTTAATGTATAGATCATTTTGTCTATCTTTGTTGTATGAGAAATATGCTTCTTCTGGAAGTTACGTATTGACTCATTTGCATGTCGATAAAAATATTTTGATCAGTGTATGAAATTTGCATTCATGAATACACAGGCACAAATGATGGGTGTGGATTTATCAGCAAGAGAATATTATGTTCCTGGCCCTTCTGGTACTTATCTAAACTATGGAGCTGCTACAAGTGAGGTATGCTTGTTTTACTTACTTAAGTACTCCTATATCTTTAGATACACTGCTCAAATCAGTGGAATGAGTAGTCAGCATTTCAAACATTGCAGGTAGAGATCGATCTGCTCACTGGAGCCACCACAATTTTGCGAAGTGATCTTATATACGACTGTGGCCAGAGCTTAAACCCTGCTGTGGACTTGGGACAGGTGGGTGTTATGTGTGACCGTATTCTAAGTTCTAATGGGTGCTCTTTTTTCAAAAAAAGAAAAAAGAAAAAAAAACCGCAAACTCCTGTTGTTTCCTCCTCTTTTATGTTGATGACTTGCCCAGTAAGGCTTTTTGATCTCCTAGTCACTTACAGATAGTACCAGACTTTTTTTCACTAGAAAATTTCACAGCAGTGCTATGATATAAAAATAGTTTACATATGTCGTGATGTTATCTCATTATGGGATATCAGCTTGCATGCTGAAACTTTATAATGATGAACAAGGCTATGTGCGGCATGCAGAGGCCGAAAACTATTTCCATTTTCTAAAAAGGAATCTTGTTGTGGGACGACTACCGTTGGTATTAACTCTTCCTTTGATATTTTTCAGGTTGAAGGGGCCTTTGTTCAGGGGATTGGTTATTTCATGAGCGAGGACTATGTCACCAACCCGGATGGGCTGGTAATCTCTGACGGGACTTGGACATACAAAATTCCAACTCTGGACACCATCCCGAAACAGTTCAATGTTGAGTTACTTAACAGTGGGATTCACAAGAAGCGTGTGCTCTCTTCAAAAGGTATTCAGTTTCTTAACTGGGTAGACATCAAAAAGCACGCACCAAATCACCTAGTTCTGCTTTGCTTCTAGGTTGCCATAGGGATAACATGCTGTGTGTTCAAACAAATTGATCAAGTTATGTATGTTCCAAACACTTTTCTCTATAATGGCGTTATGCACTATTCAAAATACCCAAAATAAAACTCAGTAAATAATGTAAATGGGTACTTTTTGATATTTTTTAACACAGTTTTCTCTATCTTTTGGGGGTCGGGTGCCAGGTCATTGGTTGCGGGAGCAGCATGTTAATAGTTGCTTGCATCTGTGCGTAACTGCATATAAATTTCAGTTCAACTGACTTGAGTCCTTTTTTGCAGCATCTGGGGAGCCACCTTTGCTTCTTGCAGCTTCAGTGCACTGTGCGACACGAGAAGCAATTAGAGCTGCAAGGAAGGAACTCCACTGCTCTGGGTCTGGATCTTCACATTCCCATTTTGATCTGGAAGTTCCTGCTATCATGCCCGTGGTGAAGGAACTATGTGGCCTGGACAATGTGGAAAGGTATTTGGATGGCCTGCTGAGTTCCGAATAAAGAACAGTCCTAACAGTTCTCCCAACTTCCTCAGCGGTATATAATCATAATACACAACCACGAGATTCAGTATGTTCCGAAGTTCTATTAGCAGAGTGTACATTTCGAGGCTTGAGGATGGCAAAGATTTCGCTTGGCGCAAGTCTTTGGTCACTTTTTTTTCTAGGGAAATGATGTATTACATGTTATTATAGTTCATATGGAACATAACAGAAAGGGCACACAGTAGGGGCCTCCCTTGCTGTAGTTTCGGTTCAAAAAAAAAAACATAACAGAAAGGAAAATATTGACAGTAGTAGAATTAAGACAATGTTTTATGCTGAATACGATTCAGTTCAGATCGTTCAAATGCTGTAGATGACAACTATTGCAACGTTCTGTACGTTCCTCTTATTCGCAGAGCAAAAATATGACAGGACTATTATTTTCCCAGGAGAAGGAACACTCCTATATCTTTACACTGTCAAGCTATATGCTTCGTTACCCCGTGAAATGTATGCTCACCCAGATCAGAATTATTACTCCTACAAACTCAAACTTATATGTATCGTGAAAAGTAGGCTGACTCAGATCAGAATTATTACATACTCTTATAAACTCAACCTACATGTATGTTCCTTTTTACAGAGTGTGAAATGCACGCACGGGCTGAGATCAGATTTGTTTTTTTACATGAACAGTAGCTCCACAGAATCAGGCTTCAGCGACAGGGTTCTCCTTCGTGGCCTTGTGCTCCCCACCCTGTTCCAGTACCTGTGCAGGCTTCTCTTCAATGGGCTCTCCCTTGCCACTACCTTCCAGGGTCTGTGGATGCCCTTCAGTGGTCTCTCGCTTGCCACTGTCTTCCAGCTCTAGCTCTTTCAATATCTGTGAAGGCTTCTCTTCACTGGTATTTCCCTTGCCGCTCTCTTCAAGCTCTTTCAGCTGCCTTAGGATGTCTTCTTTCTTAGCCTGTAGGTCTTGCAATTTAGTATCGATCTTTTCCAGCTTTGCCTTCAGCTTTGCTGGATCGGTCGTCTTCTCCTTGGTGTCCTTGTCTTTCTTCTTCTCCTTCTTGTCTTTGTCTTTCTTCTTGCTTTCCACCTCTTCACCATTCTTCTCGTTCTTCTTATCTTTCTCTTTCTTTCCTTCATCTTTCTTCTTACCTTCGTCATCCTCATTGGCATCCTCTATTTTCCTTTCCTTCGTGTCAGATTTATCCTTCTTCTTTTCTTTCTTTTCTTTGTCATTCTTGCCTTTGATGTCCTCCTCTTCATCCTTTTCTTTCTTCTTACCATCTTCCTTCACATCAGATTTATCCTTCTTCTTCTCTTTCTTTTTGTCTTTCTTCTTGCCATCGGCGTCCTCCTCGCCATCCTTTTCTTTCTTCTTACCATCTTCCTTCACATCAGATTTGTCCTTCTTCTCTTTCTTTTCTTTGTCTTTCTTCTTGCCATCGGCGTCCTCCTCGCCATCTTTTTCTTTCTTCTTACCATCGTCTTTCGCATCAGATTTCTCCTTCTTTTTGTCCTTCTTTACCGCCTTCTCATCATCGCCATCTTCATCCTCTTTCTTTTTCTCCTTCTTCTCCTTATCCTTCTTCGTTTCTTTGCCCTTGCCTGCCGACCCTGCGCTGTCGGACTCGTCAAGCTTGACCTTTTCCTTTTCTACAAATTTTGCCTCGATTTCTATCTCGACCTCCTTCTTCTCATCCTCGTCGCCTGCTGACTTCTCCTTGCTCTTCATCTTGAGGTGGACCTCATCCTTCTTCTTCTCTTCCTCTTTCAGCTTGGTGGATTCTTTATCATTCCCCATCTTGAATGTGATAAGAGGCCTCCCTGCAGTGACAACTTTTCAGTCAGTATTACATGGATTTGCAAGGTTCTAGATAAACAGGCATAATATTAGTAGCTGTGACTTCTTGACATGAACTTTCCCACAAGATAATATGTCCAGCTGAGTGGTCGGTTCCTCGTCCACGATATCTTATCCTAGCCGTCCACAACATGTTATACTAGCTGCCATTTCCATTTCGCGATAATCATAATAAAATATTGGAGTGCACACGTCTGAAGAACAATGAAACTGAGCTCTGGACAGGTCCATATATAGTCCATAGCATTGGCATTTCAATCAGCATGGACTTACTGTAACCTTAGATCACGCTAATTAGCGCTGTAAGGGGACCTAGAGGGAGAGCTGGAACAAAGCAAGCGTATGAACTAACCAGTCCAGCTGCAGCTAAATCCAGCCGGATGACCTCGCACTCACATTAGATAGCTCTTTGCACTCACTACGAATGTAAGAACAATAACTAACTGGTGATGCAGGTCCAGTGGTTCACTACAAAGAAGAGAGATCGTTCTTGAGCTCTGACCTTGGATGGCGAGAACCCGGCGCCTTCCTTGCTAGATCGGGCAGCGGAAACTCGGCGTTGGTGGAGACTTCGGGGCGCGTCTCTGTGGATGGAGGATGGGAGATCGGGGGGTCTGATATAAGCGGAGGTCGGCAGCTTCCAGAAGAGAGAGAGCAAGCGGGGGGAGAGTAAAGAATGGAGACGAGCCGCCGAAAGAGGAAGAAACGCGACGTGCGTCGGTGCTGGTGCGGGGGCGCGGCGTAGCCGCGTGGCCGACGTCGTCACAGTGGAAACGCGGAAGGACTCCGAAGGAGGACTTCTCTCCCGGGCCTGGACTTCACACGGACGGATAAGTATTCATGGGCTGGATATTTAGATGGGCCTACATGACATCGGGTAAAAGGCCCATTCGCCCTTCGTTTTTCTTTCTCCTTTCTTCTTTTTCTTTTCTTTTTGAAAACAGCTCTAAGTTTTCTTTCGGCGAACATACGATCAAGCTGTCGACCAACTGTACCCAACCACTGCAGCATTTTCTCCGGCGTTGAAGATGATCAGACCCGTCGGCATCATCTGCTAATTCTACGCCGCTGTCATCGTCAACAACAAAATATAAAAGTATTATTTACTCCATAATATAATCCCGTGAACGAATAATGGGGTAGCACTATGATTGTTTGGATTAAGCAAAAAGCATCCTGTCGTGGATAACACACCGCTGTCCTCCAGCTCGGACCGGTGGCCCTAGTGGGCCCCGCGTACCAAACGCCACCGCCCGACAGGTGACAGGCGCGTCCGTGGGCGCCGTCGCTGGCTCACTGCCGGTGGGCCCGCACCGCCACCACATGAAGCCTGGGGTGGTTTCCGGCAGCCGACCCGACGCGGTGTTCCAGCGCAGAGGGAGTACAAAATGGCAGGGCACCAGTCCCCTCGCAGTTTCACAAAACGGAAACTGAAAAGGAATCGAACATTCAGCTACGGACACGCGAGGCAGTGAACTCGCTTTCCCGGCCAGGGGAACGCGGTTGTGCCGGTGAGCCCTGTACCTGGATATGTCCTTTTCTTGAGACCGGGTGCAAACTTTTCCTTAAGCCAAAAGTTTATGGTACAATGTCGAGAGAAAAAGTTACTTGTCAAGTAATAATAAAAAGGAACTATTACAAAAAAAGATTGTGTAAACAAGTAAGCATGGAGTTCTTTCAACTAAAATTTTACTTAAGTAGAGTGGCAAATCCAACAAACTCTTGTACTATAACCGGCTACTATAAGCACTTTTGTTCATAGTGTTTGTGGGAAGAACATTGATGATCAAAGAGAAGCTTCACATACACAATGCAGTACCATAATGCTGTTGGAAGATCAACACACCACTAGCTGTAAAACATGCTTTCGAACCCTGTCGACAAACAACAAATGTAATAATCATAACATATTTGCTTTAATTGTGTATGGATAATGCTGCGTAAAGACAAACTAACATTTACAATTTCCATAAATCATTTCACGGAAACTATGATTTGCAGCGGAAACGAAAATCTGAGACTCATATTTGCCTCTCCCATGCCCGAATAATCCTTCAATGTCCCTCAAAAGAATGTAAAATTTCGGCTACGATGGCCCCACCTGTCGGCCTCAGCATCCGCGGTGAACTTCCGCACGTCCCCTCTGCTTTAAGCATCTGCTACGCCGCAACGGCCACACCTCTCCGAGCCCCCGCCCTCGTCAGTCATTCCCCCTCTCTCCTCGCCGCCTGCCGGTTTCTCTCTCCTCGCCGCGCCGGCTGCCTCGCCGCCATGAACAACCTACTCTCGGTACGTGCCTTCTCCTGGCCTCCCTCCATGGCTCCTATACCCTCCTTTACCGTTTGGTCGGGCGTCCGGGATCCGGCGCGCGAGCTCGAGATCTGGGGCGGGCTCGTCGG
>LAPY01000047.1:163345-176449 GCA_000970635.1 Eragrostis tef
CCGCGCCTTCGTGGCCCCACGCGCCGCCGTGCCCCCGCGGCCCCACGCATCACGCATCGCCGTCCCCAGCCCGCTCGCCGGCGGCCTTCGCCCCGGGCGTCGCCACTGTCGCGCGCCGCGACGTCCCCGCGGCCCCGAGCCAGTTCGCCGGCGGTCTCCGTCCCGCGCGCCGCTACCGTAGCACTCACCGGAGATGAGTCAACATCATCGGAAGATCGCCGGAGATGAGTCAACATCGTCGAGAGATCACCGGAAATGAGTCAACATCGCCGGGAATTTGTCAGAGATGAGTCAACATCGTCAGAAGATGACTGGAAATGAGTCAACATCGTCGGAAGTTCGCCGGAGATGAGTCATCAACAACGAATGATGAGTCACCATTACAAAGTGATGAATCATCAAATCTTAAATTAGAAATTACCAAATAAAAAAACAATAATGTAAAAGGAAAGTGACCAGAAGTTATAACTTCTGGTGACCTGAAAATAGTCAACCCGAAGCGATTTGAGCTATAATGAGTTGAAGGTAATTGAGTACAGAACAGTTGAAGGTAATTGAGCTGGAAGCAAAGCGCGCACATGCCCACGAAGGCATCTGCTTTTGGATAACTGGGTCTTTTTCCCTTCACTTTCCTTTTTATAAGCCCGACCCCGGAAACTCTCGCTCCTCACAATCTAGTCCTCCAACCACACCACAACATGGAGAGCAAGCAAGGCCGCCTCCTCGCGCTCCTCGCCGTCGCCGTCGCCTGCTTCTTCCTCCCCTCTGCCTCCGCCGCGACGGCAGTTGAGTACTGCAGTGAGTATACCTCCTCCAAAACCTCCTCCTTCGCTGCTGCGCTGGGTTCTTGGCGTTTCAGATTTCGCAATCTTTTTTGCTTTGCCGTGCAGAGAAGGGCAAGGACTACCCGGTGAAGGTGAGCGGGGTGGAGATCGTGCCCGATCCTGTCGCCCCTGGCCAGCCCGCCACCTTCAAGGTCATCGCTTCAACAGGTAAGTTTCAGCGATTCAACGAATGCTTTATTTTCTATTTCCCTGTCTATTTTTATGCTATACATCTCCTGATGTAGAAGTAGCTGGGCGCTTTGTTCTTCTGTGAATTTGATGTGATACTTAGAACTAAGAAAGAAATTAGCAATTGATCATTAAGTTCATCGTAGTGCTAAGATTTACTCAGAATTTTGCCTGAACATTTAGGTTTGTAATTAGTGGATTTGTACCAAGTGCCGTTGCTGGACATAACCTCTTGTGTATATCCGGTACAATTCCGGGTTTGTGGTTGTGTTTTGTGGAATGTTTTGTAGTGTGGGATTACGATGTGGTTGGTTGCACAAATAATTGCAGTATTTTGTAAGTGTTAATAATCTAATTTGTCCTCCCCCGTATGGAATGATACATCTGATAATCCATCTTGCATGATTAACTGTAATGATTGCTTCATACTCTCTTACTTAATGTTCTACTGTATCAGTTATAACAGTAGCTTTCATACTCTCTTATTTACTCTTAATGTTTTATTGTATCAGTTATCACAGTAGCGTGGATACTTGATATCTCAAGATTCGACTGTCAATTTTTGCCAAACTAATGTCTTTATTTCCATCCTTGCAAAAGGGAGAAAATGTAATGCTTTTCCGTGTATTTTTAGATAAACCCATTAAGGAGGGGAAGCTAGTTATTGATGTTAAATATTGGTTGATCTTCCCCATCCCCGTCCACTCGGAAACTCATGACATCTGTGAGGAGACTACCTGTCCAGCAACTGGTGATTTCGTGATAGCTCATTCGCAAACCTTACCATCCTACACTCCACCGGTGAGATTTTCTACATCGCCGGTATCACACTTTTAGTTCTGCTCCTCAACAAATGATCTTCCTTGGTTCCACTTCCTTAAAACTTGACAGATTTGCGTATCTGGTTGTGTTATTTCCGACCACACTCTTTTCACACTTGGGTCTGTTACAGGGTTCTTACACTATCACCATGACGGTGAAAGGGGCTAACGATGAGGAACTGAGCTGCATCTCGTTCGGGTTCAGCATCGGGTTTGTGGCCTCCAGCTGAATAGTTTGAAATGAGCACTAGAAATAGCCCATGGATGTAATTACAAACAGCTTTGTATCATATAGTAGCAAAACTCTTTGTACGCCAGTGAATGTCGCATTTTTTTTTTTGATAGGAATGTTGCATTACTTGTGTTCAACTAAGACGTTTATCCACAGTTGAACATCACAATAAAGCAAAATGCTGTGTTGTGAAATGGATTTGTGTAGTTGATGAAATATGTTATTACACTGGATGAATAAGGTTTGGGTGCGCACTTGCTCTTGACAGTGTGCTCCTTTGGTAATTGCACTACCCTACTGTAGCACACTTCCAACATGTACGAATTAAAACTGGAGAGGATCATTATTTTCCATTGTAATCTCACGAAATTTCCTGTGTGAAACCTGGAACTTCTCAACGGCTTGAAGAAAATCGGTCAGAGTCTGGATGCCATGTATGATCGTCAAGAATACAAGACCCTGAAGACGCGCATCGTGCGCGCACTGAAATCCCTCACGGGTGCGACAATAACGGAACGGATCGTCATGTGCGCGCTTTGCTTCCAGCTCAATTACCTTCAACTGTTCTGTACTCAATTACCTTCAACTCATTATAGCTCAAATCGCTTGCAGTTAATCTGTTGGTCTAGGTAATTAGATATCATTATATCTTTACTGTATAGAAAAGGGATAAATTTACCTTGAGCATCGGGACAATGCTAATGACAAACATTATTGGAGACTGGAGAGGTGGAGCTAGGCCCCTTTTTTGGGGTCAACTGACACCAACGATTTTCTGAAAATCAGTGAGAAATCATTGTGTTTCTGGTGCTAACCATGGTTGGTGCCGACACCGAAGTTTGTCTCGCCTTCCTTCGCTATTTGAGTTGGTCGCTGCCACATTGTCGTCGTCATGGATTCATGTGATGTGATATCGTGTGCTATATGGATATGATAGTATCCATGCGCTTTTTCTTCTTCTTTTCATGTGATGTTGATGGTGTTGTTCATAGTTAATGAGAGGAAGTATTGAAATGGTCCGTTCTGAATATTTTGAAGTTTCATGTTTAATTATCATCGTTATAGAAATGAAATCAATGCAACACAAATTATAAGAATACACTTTTTTTTAAATCTACTCGCTTGACGGTAGCCTTGAGAAAGTCTAAAAAAACACAGGAAATCTAGCTAACTCCGTTATGCAACCATCCATCTAATCGAAGACAAACACGCGACGCAATCACTGTTAGAATGTCACTTCCATTTGCAACACACAACAAACACCAAGTGTTTCATTTCGATGTTTTAAATCATATCATATCTCATCTATTGTTTTGTCTTTCCTTCTCTAAAGCAGGCAATGTTCAGAGCACCCTTCCTAGTTCTAACGAACCTTTTGTCACCAGGGGAGCCACCTTGTCACACTAGCTGTCACAATGGGAAAACACACGGAGCACCTGAACGGAGACAAACGTGCGAAAAAAAAAGACCCGAAAATAATTTTCTTGTACATAAACACACTGGCAGAGAAGGATAAAAAGGCCTGCTGGGTCCCCCAACCCTACGGTCCCTCTCTAGTCTTCCTTCCTCCCCTCTCCCCCTTGCCGCGCCGCGGCTAGGCCACCGGCCGTCGCCTTCCGCAGAATTCCCCGGCTCCCCGATCCGTTCGTCTCGAAGCTTCCCACCGAAAGGAAGCGCTCCATCCTCTTCGCTCTCGTCCCCGCGGGACTGGCGCGGAGCGGGGATCCGTCCGGGCTTGGATTGATTTCGTCCTCCGTTGGTAAGGACGCCCATACTTGCCTTGATAGATGGTTCGAAGGCGATTTCCTTTCAGTTGCATTTTTTCCCGTGCTATGAGCGATGAAATCTGCAATTTTTTGCTGGGTTGGATTATCCTACTGGTTCATCCAGTTTGGTGTCCGGAGTGTGTGCTGTGCGGTGGCGCGCTAGTAGCAGTTTATGTTTAGAAGAATTTCGAATTTTTGAGGATTCAGGTGAACGGGCCGGGGGAGCCACCATGTCTAGCTGTGTACAGTGACCTGTAGATGGATTATTTATTGCTGGGTGGGAGGTGGCGGATGGGGTGTAGCTTGTAAGGCGATGGAATTTGTGCTTGTTTCCTGTGGAAACTGTGGAATGGATACAATTTTTTGTGATGCTGTGGTTGGCCGTTGGCTTGATGGTAGCGGTTAGAGGTGAGGTTTTTGCAAGGGTTTTATTTAGTGATACTTCAGCAAAGTTAGTAGAGACGCAACAGGCGAGGTTTTGGAAGGGTTTTATGGTGATTGCGCGGCAAAGTTGGTACTGCATATAGTAACAACCCCATTTTTGGGAAGTACCTTCCCAAGTGTAACGCCAGTGTTGTCGCCACACTTCGTGGAATTGTTTACTAGGTAGTCAGTTATGTTGATGCACAGTTCTATTATGGCTATGGTTGTTCACCCTGGTTTAGGTGGGATGCGAGTAGGTCTGCATGCTCGTACTGAGATCTGGCGCGCTGCAATGATTAGGGTTTAATAATGTGTGTTGCTAGCTGTTTCAAGTTTTTTTATTGAACTACTTTTGTTCATCTGCTGCTCCTTTTTTCTGTACAGATTCGAGTGTCACGCTGGATACTATCATATGGCATCTGATATGAGACCACTTGGTGGGAAAAAGGTTGAGGTGCCCTCCCATGGCCTTGAGAACTCTGGAGTTTCTGATCAAGCTTGTCATGGCAAATGCCATAGCTGCGACGGTGATGGAAAACCATCTCTTCCTGGAGTGAATGTAAACTCCTCATTGATTGAGAGCCATACTGACGGGAAGGCTTCCAAAGAGAACGGTGGAGCATGCGGTTTTGATGTCGAGATTGCTGACTATGATAGCTGTCTGAATGGCAATATGGGAAGTCACATTGCTGGGGATGATCTACCTCAAGAGTCTGATATTGAACAAGCTGGGGGCACACTGGAGGATCTCTTTTTCTTAAATGAAGAAGAGGAAGATGACAGTGACTGGGAACCCACTTCTCGTCATGTTATGAACAGGTGGTTTTGCTTGAACTGCACAATGCCAAACATGGATGGGCTTTCACATTGCCTGGTAAGGCAACTTTTTTGGTTGTTAGGCAACCAACGCGACTCATCAAACATTATAAATTTTTATCTCAACATCCAATAACATTGTTTTGACTTATGTCTTTTTGTGTGCATGTTCTCATATTCTAGAACTGCCGTGAGCTTAAGGAATCTGATGTAGCTGGGTATGATGTTTTCAAAACTCAAATTGCACAGACAGCTTTTGTATCCACTGGAACAGGTGTTGCTTGTACTCATATCTTTGTTTTACCATTATATTCCAATATCTAGTGTCAGATATCCATTTTTGAATGTTAGTGCTTCTTTCTTAATTTGAATATGAAGACCAATGACAGGTATTTATAGAATGCTACCAGGAAGCCACCTAAAATACTGGGACCATGATATAGAAAATGGACAGTGATCCACACAGTTGTTTGAAGCAAATGCATGCCAGTGCATCGATCTTTCATATACAGACTGGATATTGTATCAAACTTTCATCCGCTGACACCATCTTTGTGCAGAATCGCCACTGGTGTCCACGGCGATTGGCTTCGATGAAAGAATGCTGCTTCACAGTGAGGTAAGTTACGACTTCTGCATTGGAGCTCATATATGATATAAGTTTGGATGTGATCTCCTAAATCACAGTGGTAGCTCTTTAAATTGGTAGGGTGATCTGCACAAATCTTAAACATTATGCGCTTTGGTAAACGTTACGTTTGATTGCATGATAAGTCTGATATATGCCTGTTCAATACTCCAATGAAGAATAAAATAGCAAGTGCAGTTTTTGTTAGTTTGTATATTTGAATTAAATGCAAGGCTGTAAATTCCTCTTTGTCCTGGTTCTTGTGGGTTTCATCTCTAGCCTACTCCAACCTTCCTGGGACTATTACTGTCGTTGTATATGTGCCCAGCGAAAATGATTTATTCTGTTTCGTTATTGCCTATCCATATCATTTCACAAAACCAGTTACATTTTGTAGGTTTCTTCCTGTAAATGCCTGTATTTTTGTTCTAGTTTTCTATGAGCAGTGTATGCAATTATTTATGAACTGATGTATCATATTTTTGTATGCTCTCAGGTACAAATTAAACCGAACCCGCATCCAGAAAGGCCAGACCGCGTACGTGCAATTGCTGCCAGTCTTGCTGCTGCAGGTGCATACCATCATATATCTCTGTTAGTCTGGTCATTCATCTATTTAGAGTTTTATTCATTTAATCATGTGTTAGTTTAGTAGAATGATGTTTTTTCTTGCATTTCATAAATTTAGCACAGGAAACTCTGCTCAGTAGTTATGTCATATTTCATAAATGTAAAACAAAATGATATTTAATTTGGATCCTTATGATCTGATTATATTATTCTTTTGAGCTTGTCACTGACTGACAGTTGATTTTGTACTCCGAAAATAGATGATATTAATTAAATCATGTAGACAACAACTGCATTGATAATGGTTCTTTAGCAAATATAGAAACATGATTTCCTGTCAACAAAGGGTTTTGACGAACATCCGTTCTATATTCATGTTAGTCGGTACATACTAATTAATACTCCCTACTTCAGGAATCTTTCCCTCAAAATGTGCTTTGGTACCTCCTCGAGAAATCACAAAGGAGGAACTCATGATGGTAAGGAAGAGGTTGGCTGATTGTTATACAGCTGCATTAGGTTTGCTGCCATGTGTTCCCAAGCATGGACTGTTTGTTCCATAACCCTCCTGATAATCCATTACACTTAAATGTTGGCACTTGTAGGTCCATACTCCTGACCACATTGAAAGTGTGGAGCAGACAAAGAACATGCTTTACAGGTACTGTTTGATTAGTTTGTACTGGTTGCTTGACCTTCAATTGGTCACTATCTATTTTGAGCTTAAATGCATGCTTAGCCAGTTTTGTTATTTTTGTTTGTGACCGTTCCTGAAAGAATTTTGATTGCTTAAACACCGCTCTGGATTTATTTCTTAATTTGCAGTTACTTCACGGCAGACACTTATGCTAATGGACACTCAGCATGTGCCGCCAAGCTTGCAGCAGGACTGTGTGCTGATCTTGCTAGTTTGATTGTATCTGGGCGTGTCCGCAATGGCTTTGCTATGGTACTGTGCTGATATCTTCAATTTTTCATCTAACTCTCCTTTCTGTAAGGTCCAGTGAGACACAATCGGGAGTCATGCACTAATACTGATCATGTCTACTTGTTGACAGGTGAGGCCTCCTGGGCATCATGCAGGGGTGAAGCAAGCAATGGGCTTTTGTCTTCACAACAATGCAGCTGTGGCTGCATTAGCCGCACAAAGAGCTGGTGCCAAGAAAGTCCTTATAGTTGACTGGGTATTGCTAGCTAAAAGCTGCATCTGAGATATGCCATTACATGTGGTCATATACTCATGTGAATAAAAAATTTTGTATAGATGCTAGCTAGAAGCTGCATCTGAGATGTGCCATTACATGTGGTCATATACTCATGTGAATAAAAAATTTTGTATAGTCAATAGCGCTAAATATCATTAAAGATTCTCAATTATTGTTGCAGGATGTGCACCATGGAAATGGTACGCAAGAGATATTTGAAGAGAACAAATCGGTGAGTTGGCTCCTTTATTTTTACGTTAGTGGTCTTATTTTTGCTTTAATATCAGGTTAGTGAAAGTCAAACCAGCATTTTTGAAATTGAACATTGTTTTCCTCTTCTGGTTTTATTGTATTTTCCATTATTTTCGCTTTTTGTGGCCTTTTTTTTTGGTAACCATAATTCTCAGATTCACTGCTGATTAATTATTGCAATTCAATAAATAAATGGCAATGGTGGGGTGAATAATTTGCTGCTTTCATGAACAGTATGGAGTTTTATCAAATTTCTAATTGAAGTTGGAACTTGGAAGTACATATCTCCCTTTCCAAAACCATTTTCTTTTCGATCATGATGATGGACTTTTACGAGACATGAAGATATGTAGTTGTAGCTATTTTCTATTAGTATCATCTTTGCTTTATCATAAATGTTGTTATGTTATCAAAGTAATGGTGTTATCTAATCTATAACCTTAATCACATCTTACTATACTCCTATCTTGGTCACACCTTAGTCGTTTGTCGTATCTAGAATTATAGAGTGGTTTTGTTCATTTACAGATTACTATCAGAATCCCATGCACTGTCTTTTTGTCTACCACTCTATATACTATATTTTCTTGAGCTCGCTGGTTGTTTCAATTTTCAGTTCATGGAAAGGTTTTCTCCTTCTGTTCCAATTTTCAGGTCTTGTACATATCATTACATCGCCATGAGGATGGAATGTTCTACCCTGGAACAGGAGCAGCACATGAGGTGGCTATCTCTGACGTATTTGGTGTATTATATTTTATCTAGCTGTATTATCAAGTGAAAGGCTTGACCTGATTGCTAACTAATTGCAAAGAACGATATGAATGAAAATCAAAGTAAACTGATGGAAACCTGTGTTCTTACTTATCAACATCACTTTGACATCTTTTGAGTTAGCAAATTGGATCAGCTGCCACATTTGGTTTTTGTGCAAGTCAGTTTCCCTGATCTGTATAAAATTTACAGCTTTGTACAACAGGCACTAGGACCAGAGTCCAAATACAGCACATTAGGCTTCAAAATTGGTAGAGCTGAGTAGATGACTAAGTTGCGTAGGTTGTAGTGAGGAGGCCGGGGCTTGAAGCCCCGACAATGTCCAGGTGCCATGCTTGCACCTGGCCGTCAAGGAAATCAGTAGTGAGCTAGGCGAGAGCGAGACGGGCAAGAGATTTCTTTGTTTCTTGCTTAACCTAGAAGACGTGCTACTTTTAGGCGGCATTGAAACAAACAAATCGGCTAACCACTGTTAACATACACAATCTGATGCTTAACAAACCAATTAACCAGAAACAAATCTTATCGAAGCCTGACAGCCGAAGTCACATTGTGCTTATCCTGCCATGTTAGCCCGTAGTGCAGCGCCTCTTTTACGACTTGCCTGTCATAACAAAAATTATTGTGACAGATATATAATGTGCGCTATAAATTAATTCTGCTATTGTAACTATAATACATTCAAATGGACCAGCCACACCTGGCTAACAAAATTTGGGATGTTGTATCTCTTTTTACAGTTGCATGCCGCCTTTTCATCAATGTTTGATCCAAGATCTGGAAACTTTGTATCCAAAATAATTTTTTTCCTTAAAATTTGTTGCATGAATATTGCACTAGGTGGGAACTCTGGATGGTCGAGGTTTCTCAGTTAATATACCCTGGAGCCGTGGTGGTGTTGGAGACAATGACTACATCTTTGCTTTTCAGCATGTAGTGCTTCCAATAGGTAATGACATAGAGACATTTGATATTCTCCAAAGTTGCTATTGACAATAGTTTCTGAGCCTAGCTTCCCTTACATGCGGCGTGGAGAAGTCAAAAGAAGCCCATGCTACCTCCCTTTTTTTCAGTTATGATTATCTGATGTTCTTTATCTTCTAGAGACCTGATATTTTAGATCCTTATTAGTAAGACACAGAGCTAATGACTTAACATACTTGACAATCGAAATGATGATTTTCTTTATATAATGGCCATGCCTTCATGGCCACCCTTTTCGCCATATTTTTCTACTGCTTTCCTTGTGACTTTCTTTATGCGTGCAGCTGCAGAATTTGCCCCAGACATCACTATTATATCTGCTGGATTTGATGCAGCTAGAGGTGACCCTCTGGGTTGTTGTGATGTAAGATTTCTCCTATTTTTTGTCCTGAATTGTGCCTTTACCTCCAGCACGTTCCATCTACTGGGAAACGATTGATAGGACTCAAACACCCGAACTTATGCAGATGATTTTCCCCTCTTGGAAGTTAGGCCGACCTTGACTTTCAAATTATTATTTTTTTGGAAAATAATAAAACTGAACTTACTCAGCTTCCTCACATGTAGAAGCTAGATTTGTAACTGGAGCCATTCTGTTTGTACTTCTTGTGGGCTGCTTTTAAGTGTCAGATTTTGTTTAGAGTTCAACCTCTGAAGCGTCAGATTTTGTCATTATTTTTCACTTCGCACCACTCACACTTTTTTAGAGATGATCTAGAATTGATTGTTTTGCCGGTGTGGATGCAAGATACATCACTGCTCAGTTCCGTTTGATATTATACATGTCTGCTTTCTAGTTGGTTCATGTAAATTTTCTGGTGCTTTTCGTTGGGGTGTTTGTGTTTGTATTGACATAGTCTGGTATTTAGTTACATGCCAAAGCATCATATCATTCCACGGTTATTTTGGTATAATTTTTCTTCCTCAATTTCAGGTCACTCCCACTGGATACTCAATGATGACATCCATGTTAACTGGTTGCTCAGAGGGAAAATTGCTGGTTATACTTGAGGGAGGGTAGGTATCCATTTCTTTCCTTATGAATTGAAATAAAAATTTAAATTGTAGTCTAAACCTTTAAAGTTGGAAGTTAAGATGCTATGCTGTACTACTACTATGTGATCTATGTATTGATTGTTAATGCTGCCCAACTTCAATGGGTGACTGCAATACCAAGGCCACGCTTTCACCTAAAAACCCAAAACGAATGATTGCCTTGTAATCTGAATGAAGCAATTTAAGTGATGCATTTTTTATTAAAAAGGTATTACTCTAAAAAGTGATTCAGTGGTAGGTGTGTATTTATTTAGGAAGTGCTCCAACAATACTCACTCATCATTTTTGCGGGTTTCATGTCTGCAGATACAATCTTCGGTCGATATCCTCATCAGCAACTGAAGTTGTTAAGGTTTGTATTCTTTTCGATAACATTAGTCTAGTATGAGATGCATAAATATCACAATCAGTTCAAGTATGTTTACTTAGCTGCTTCAACATCACCTAGGCACCCTCTTTGTCCTAAAGGCAAAAGTGAATATATTTGCCTATGAACATCAAAATTTGAGGGACAATATGAGAAATTTATTTTGTTGTTTGATTTTAATGTAGGTATGACATTAATGTTAAGATGGAAATTGGGTGTGCGGTTATTTGGCCATAGGCATGCTCATCAGTTACATCATGGATTGTAACATTTTTACTGTCGTCCATTACAGTTGTGCTTTCATGACACATGCAGGTCCTACTTGGAGATGGTGCAAATTTTGATACAGGTGCAACTGCACCATCAAAGGATGGTTTGAAGACTGTTTTACAAGTCCTGAAGATTCAGCAGCATTTTTGGCCAGTTTTATCTCCAGCCTATGCATCACTGCAGGCACAACAGGGGTCGGTTTTTCCCAAATATAGTGAGTAACAAAAATGCACAGCTAACGTTGCAATAATTGATTTTACATAAACACCATGAAACCTCCCATGCATAAAAGTCATCTAGTTGATCCTAATCACCATGGGACTGATCAGGCCGACTAATTGTGATTAATCAAAATTAGCCGGCCTGGTTGTAATAATATACTCCCACTGTTCGCATTTTGTTGTCGTTTCAGACAACAATTTTGTACTGGCCACAAGCTAAATGCGTTGGTTGGAACGAAAACAAAAAGCAAACGGAGGGAGTACCCTAGTCGCCATGGAACCAATCAGGACGACTAGTCGGACGACTTGAAAACATGGGAGGTTTCATGCAGTTTATATGAATTCAAACATCTAGACCAACTTGGCCAGTTACTTCTGTCACTGATACTTAGATCTGTGCCGCTGCTTTCTATCTTGATACTGTATAATTGTGATCTGAATTCCTTAAAAAAAAGGTGATGACGTGAATGTGTGATATGATTTGGGAAGAGTCCAAGAGGTGTTTGCGTATGTACTAGATTGCAAAACAAAACATGCAAACTTCTGTTTTATAAGCTGAACACAAGGGCATCAAGCAAGGCTGAGAAACAATTTTGCACTGAATTGATCTTTTTTAAGTTGCTCCTGAATATAGATATTTTGATCTATAAAAGAATGTCGGGTCTTGATCTGACTCACCTCTGGGTTATAGTTCTTTTCTGGGTTATTCATGGAAGTTATAAACTGCCGTTACATATATTTTTATTTCTTTTATGCATGATAAGCAAAGATTCTGATAGAATTCATTTTTTCCTTTGTTGTATGTACAGCTAACAAAGGAAATGAGCTGAAGAAAAGGAAGCATTTGGGATCATCTGGACCCTTCTTCTGGTGGAAGTTGGGAAGGAAAAGGCTTCTGTACGAAGCACTATTTGAGGGCCGCCGTCAGAGAAAGATCAAGGTGACAGGAAAAGGAAAAGCTGATACATCAGAACAGTAGATGTGTGATGGTGCGGAAGCCTAACTGTTGACCCTCTAGACATGAACAGCGTAGTGGGCTGACTTGGGTTTCTAAAGCAGATCAATTTCCATTACTTCTAGCCAAATTTTGACTAGTTACCTGAATGGTAGTCGGTTGCCTTAGGTTAAGTTTGACAGCAAACCCGTTTGGTTGATGCTTGAGTGTGGTAGCAAGTCCCGTTTGTCTCGACATGAATGGTGTAACAACCGATGCTTCATGTTTTCCTGTTTTGCTGGCTCATAGCATCCTAGATTTTAGTTTACATAGCATAGTCTGATTTGAGTTTTCATTTCGGTCTGAGTTATCGGAACGATATGATGTATCATGTATGTAGCCAGTCGTTTATGGACAAAAATGAGGAGGAATGACATCTCGACTTTGAGCTCCTACAAATTCGCATGGTTTTTGCTGCTTTTCTGTGTGGCCAACAAGGTCTGATGAGCATTTGTTATTCTACAGTCTCACCATCTTTGATGTAGGTTCAATAACTTAGGAATTTTATGCACTAAAAATGAAACATTTTAATGGAAATGGATTCTCCGGATGCTGCATTTAAAGTAGTAGTAACTTCTCATTCTGTACAGTTAAAAAAAAAAATTCTCGTTGCATCCGCTTAGACTCCCTCTAAACTTTAGCACTAAAGAGAATCTTATTATTTAAGAGTACTAAATAAAGTCTAATGACAAAACCTTTTTACAGATGGGTA
>LAPY01000047.1:203189-215564 GCA_000970635.1 Eragrostis tef
CCGCAGCCGCAGCCGCAGGAGGCGGAAGAGGAGGTGCTTGTGCCGCACCAGGAGCTGCCCAACGGAGCACAGCCAATGGAAGGTTCGATTCGCCCGTGTCATCTGCAGATTAGTTAATGTGACGATTACGTGCCCTGCTTTTTAATTGATAACACTAGGATATTCGTTTTAGCTCAAACAAACTAAACGAGCTGTCCGAATGCCACCAATTAGAAACCGGAGGGAGTAGTTAATGCTCTATGACATGTGGTGACCAGCTTTGTAAATAAGCTGCATTTTAGCTGTGGCTTATTAGTTAGTATCATTTAACTTGCTCGTTCATGTTATACATTACTGCTTCCCTGCACCATGACTTGTTTTATTTCTGTGCCTTCTGCATTTTTTTCTGTGGCTTGTTAGTTATCATTTAACTTGCTCATTCATGTGATACGTTACTGCTTCCCATGGCTTGTTTTATTTTTGTGCCTTTTATTACCTTTTGCCTTTTTGCACAGAAGTGTGATTTTTCACTGCTCGCCCTTGTTTGCTGATATTACCAGAGATGCTGTTTTGTGTGTTGTATTTATTGTGTGGATCATTCATTTGCTTGTTTTGCGACTTGAAGTTATTATGGTCTTTAGTCTGTTTTTTAATTTATATGTTCATGACAGTCTGTTATCGTGTTCTTAATATGGGATATTCATGTTGTCTCTTGGATGTCATGTCAGTCGTGCCTGCTGAGCCAGCAGCTACTGTGGAGAACCAACCAGTAGAGGATCCACCGATCTCAAGATTTACTTGGACCATTGAGAATCTGTCAAGAGTGAACTCGAAGAAGCTCTACTCCGAAGTTTTTGTTGTCGGGGGTTTTAAGTGGTAAGTGACTACTGCTTGCGTGCGCCCTATGCCCACCCCTTCTCTTTCTGGATTAGCATATTTTTCATCTTTGCTGCAACTTTATTGGGTAACTATTTTTTGGGGGTAATTGATGCCAAGCTATTTATATTGCAGGCGAATTTTGATTTTCCCGAGGGGAAATAATGTTGAGTACTTATCAATGTATTTGGATGTGGCGGATTCAGGAGTCTTACCATATGGGTGGACTAGATATGCACAGTTTAGCCTCTCCGTGGTTAATCAGATTCACAACAAGTTTACAATAAGAAAAGGTATTTTTCATGGACTTTATTTGTTTAATGTAGTAACTTACAAGATGTTTATCTGATCCTTTTACTTATATAAACCTTGTAACGAATTCAAGTGAATGCCATTAATTCTTGCAGAAACACAACATCAGTTCTCTGCTCGAGAAAGTGATTGGGGTTTCACTTCGTTTATGCCATTGAGTGAACTCTACAACCCCAGTAGAGGTTATCTTGTAAATGATACATGTATAGTGGAAGCTGAAGTTGCCGTGTGTAAAGTTGTTGATTACTGGAGTTATGATTCGAAAAAGGAAACCGGTTTTGTTGGTCTTAAAAATCAAGGCGCCACTTGCTATATGAATTCTCTTCTTCAGACACTGTACCACATTCCATATTTCAGAAAGGTACAAATTACTATGTTCCAGGTGCTACTTTCTATATGAATTTGCTCCTTTTCTTGACTTAATTTATAGAGCTAATAATAATATTACTTGCCAGGCTGTTTATCATATGCCTACTACTGAGAATGATATGCCCTCAGGAAGCATCCCATTAGCTCTACAGTCTCTCTTCTATAAGTTGCAGTATAATGACAGCAGTGTATCCACCAAGGAGCTCACAAAATCGTTTGGGTGGGACTTGCACGATTCATTTATGCAACATGATGTTCAAGAATTGAATAGAGTTCTTTGTGAGAAGTTGGAAGATAAGATGAAGGTTTGACGTCTGTAAGGTCTTTCCTTTTGTATCATCCGGTGTTGTTTAGTGAACTGTTGTAGCTCTGACTGAACTATGCTTGTAAATGTTGATTCCAGGGAACTGTTGTGGAGGGCACAATACAATTGCTGTTTGAAGGGCATCACATGAACTATATTGAGTGTATCAACGTGGATTTTAAATCAACAAGAAAGGAATCCTTTTATGGTAAGATGTTATTGGCAGTCGAACGTGTAGAACAGTTGCATGTCATGTTGTTAACATAGTAAGAACAATGTTTGAACAAAGTACAAAACACACCAGAGTGTATTCACGCTTCGGCAACAAAGTGTAAACATGCCTGTTTTTTCACCTAGTTGTGTATTCAAATGCAGATCTGCAGCTTGATGTTAAAGGTTGTCAGGATGTTTATGCTTCATTTGACAAGTATGTTGAGGTTGAGCGTCTAGAAGGTGACAACAAGTATCATGCAGAACAACATGGCTTGCAGGTTAGTTTTGCTGAGTTTGTTATTTTGTTCAGTTATTCTTTCTTGCATCAAAATACAATGTGAGTAAGGAAATGCCATTTTATTTTCGATTACATGGCAGGACATTTTCGTTTTAAACGTATTCGATGGTGCAAATGTTGATCTAATACTATGTGCTGTCATCTACACTTGTTTATTTAACTCATGCCCTTAAGTTATGTTCATGACTACAGCTGAATCCTCATCATATTTCCAATAAAACTGAGTGAAGTGTAAAATCCACTCCCTTGTGGATTCATAACAAATTGAACTCTCTCTCACTAAAAGTACACCTGAGGGTGCAGTTTCTTGGTAGAAGTTTCATGCTTTCAGGAGCATGCCACATCCTCGTACGAGGTGTTAGATCTGGCATATGATGGTATATACTATCTAGGCCCTCTATGAACTTTGGGTCAGTTTGCATATGAAGCAGATGCATGAGGAGTACTTGAACTTTTTTTTTTAAAAAACGCCAAAGTAATCCCTTGCATCCAAACAGACACTTATTTGATTCTTTAATCAGCATAATCCAGTTTGGGAAGACATAATAAGTTGAAATACCATTTCTCATTACATGTTGCAAGTAGCTTACAGGTGACAACCAAAAAAACCTGATGTTCCATGATATGTGGTTTTATAAGTTATTTTTATTGTTTCAGGATGCAAAGAAAGGAGTTCTTTTCATTGACTTCCCACCTGTTCTACAACTTCAGCTAAAACGGTTTGAATATGATTTCATGCGTGACACAATGGTGAAGGTTTGTATCAGTACCATGCACTAATTGTTATTCTTCTGTTGTCGAGTATCTCACTTATATACTAGAAACCTTTCAGCATACAAACATGACTGTATCTGTAGTCCTAGCTATTCTTTTGCGGTAGTAAAAATGTGCATTTTTACATTTTGAATGGCTTCTAAAGATCCACAGACATAGAATCCATATTATTTTTTTGGGATGAAGAATCCGTCATATCATGTAGGATTGCAGAAATATGCGCTAGATGATCATATTTTCATGCGTGTACAAGTGAAGTTTCTTTTCATGTGCACATATTGTAACTCAACTAATAAACGTTTCTTTATTCAAAGTTGCATAAATCAATATGTTTAACGCCTAAGTTCATAAAATTTTGTATACTTTACTTTATTATTATAGATGTTTATCTTTTTTCTCTTCTTATTTACAGTTTACTAAGAACACTAATTCTCTCTGTATATAACAGATAAATGATCGTTATGAATTCCCACTTCAGTTGGATCTTGATAGAGATGATGGAAAGTATCTATCTCCTGACGCAGATAGGAATGTGCGTAATCTTTACACCCTTCACAGGTCAGTGAGATATTTTCGTAACTATTTTTTATTTACTTCCATTCATTTCAAATCTCCATAGTTGTGGGTTTAGCCCATCACATAGAAGATCGCGACCAGCCTGTAGTTATTCTACCTGTCACACGTCCTGCGTAGTTCTTGAGCTAAATCCAAGCAACAAATTGCATAATTGTTGATAAGACAAGCATTCCTCATAACACACGGTACCAACTAAATATGAATGCAGATGTCAGATGGACTAGTTAAAAGGTGTATATTTAGTGCAATTTTAATTATGTGCTCTGTTATGATTTTTACGTCAGTGCATCTTATAAATGTAATTCTCTTGCAGTGTTCTTGTCCATAGTGGTGGTGTTCATGGTGGGCATTACTATGCTTTCATACGACCTACCCTTTCTGATCAATGGTAAGCTACTATAATGGTCAGGCTCTGATTTTGTGGGGAAAGTAACCTACTTGGGAATATCTAGTAAACTGTGCAGACTAAATTTACAATTATTCTGATTATTCATTGGCGAGCTCACTAGGGTGCAAGATGGTTGACCGCTTACCCTCTTAATTCTGGTCTATTTTATTTTATAGATTTCATATACAAAAAAGAAATGAACAAAAATGGGTCAAATAATAGCCTAGCCCATTGGGACCCCTAAGAAAAAATATTTTAGTTACTCCAATAAGGCATGCCAGTCAATGACATTCATTCTATTACTCTGCTTATTGTTTAATTTAATATGATTTTAAAGACTTTTATCAATATTGAAAAGTACTTGCTCTTAGCATTTAGGACGACCACTTTTGCTATCTATACCCATTGTTCTCTTTATTGGTCGTGTTTAATTATATTGATTCCCCTCTTCTTTTTTTAACAAAGCATTTCTCTCTGTTTTTTTTTACCCTGTTTGTCCTTTCTTTTTTGGTTGGTTTTTTTCTCTTGTTGGTTTGCATATCTTGTTGGTTTTGTCTCTCTTGTTGGCTCCTGCAGGTTTCATCTCTAGCCTACCCCAACTTGCTTGGGATAAAAAGGCTTTGTTGTTGTTGTTGTTTAATTATATTCAGTGGCGCTTAAATTTCTAGGTTCAAGTTTGATGATGAGCGTGTAACAAAAGAAGATGCAAAGAGGGCATTGGAAGAGCAGTATGGTGGCGAGGAGGAGGTTCGTTAAAGCTACAATATTTTCAAGTGATAAAAGCTCCTTGTAATAACTATTAAGTTCACTAATATCAATTTTGTTCTGCAGCTGCCTCAGACTAATCCTGGCTTAAACAACACTCCTTTTAAGTTCACTAAATATTCAAATGCATACATGCTTGTATACATTCGTGAAAGCGACAAGGACAAAATCATTTGTAATGTGGATGAGAAAGACATAGCAGAGCATCTTCGAGTAAGCTGTCTCCTAAGATTCTGATTTCTTTTTGCTAATTTGATAATAATGGGCTCTAATACTTTCATCTGCTCTCAGATTAGATTGGAAAAGGATCGCGAAGAAAAGGAGCGCCGGAAAAAGGAGAAAGCTGAGGCACACTTGTATACAATTATTAAGGTGTTTTGGTTAACCTTTTGGCAGAGAACATTATTATTATATGCCCGCTAGCGTTTTTTTATTTCTATTAGTTATCTTACACGTTTTCCAATTGCATAGGTTGCAAGGGATGATGATTTGACTGCTCAGATAGGGAAAGACATATATTTTGATCTTATTGATCATGATAAAGTCCCAAGTTTTCGTATCCAAAAGCAGATGCCTTTTACTCAGTTCAAGGTAATTACGTGGACCTAAAACTATGCTTTCTTTGGCATGTCTTCACATACATTAGGTTATTGGTTGTTACGGGCGTTCCAAGAAATATTGAAGATTGTAACTCACAGAGTCAAATATGATAGTCAGAGTCGCTTGTTAATGTTGGATGAAAGCGCTCTTTTGTTTTATCTTGCAGTTTTCTTAGACTAGTTTGCTGTTTGTGGTTCACAGAGTTAACCAGGGCAAATAAATTTAGAAGTGCTTTCTTCCGGAATGCGTAACATTGATTACTTGTGGAAGGTGTTCACAGTTGCCATACTGATTACTCATCTTTGAACTTCTTTACAGGAGGAGGTAGCAAAAGAGTTTGGCATTCCTACAAACTGTCAACGGTTCTGGCTGTGGGCCAAGCGGCAAAACCATACCTTCCGGCCCAATAGACCGTTGACTCCTCAAGAAGAAGCACACACTGTAAGAATACCTCATTGAACAATGAATTTGATAAAAAAATTCTCAGACATTTATCCGACTTGAGTTCTATTCTAGTTTTGCATGTTGAGTGTTATTGTGGCATCTCATAGCTCACAAGGATAACATTTTCATAGGTTGGACAGTTAAAGGAACTGGTGAATAAAGCTCACAATGCTGAACTAAAGTTGTTCTTGGAAGTTGAACTTGGACCGGTAATAGTTTCATTCCTTTACTTTTTTGGTTCTGAATTCACCTTATACATTTTTTTTTAAAAAAACTATAATCCTGTTTGTTTGCTTGAATTGGTGATGTAGGATCTTAAACCTCTTCCTCTTCCGGAAAAGACCAGAGAAGATATATTGCTTTTCTTCAAACTTTATGACCCTGAAAAGGAAGAACTGCGGTAATTTTCATACTTGGCAACTCATCAAGTTTCTTTATATCATCTTTGCTTGAGTTGGATTTTTACTCTTCTGCCAAATGGATTCTTCAGGTATGTTGGTAGGCTCTTTGTGAAGGCAACAGGTAGACCGTTGGAAATTCTGCCAAAGTTAAGGAAAATGGCAGGTTTTTCACAAGACGAGGATATTGAACTTTATGAGGTTTGTTTATTTCTTGAAGTCCTAATTATGAATTTACTGCATATCTTCTGGTTTATTATCTTGTACTTTTCTCTGTCTCAAGCTTTTTGTTATTTGCGTATTATTCTAATGCATCATCGTACGTTTCCACCCCTTCACCAATGTTAGGAAATTAAGTTCGAGCCCAATGTGATGTGTGAATACATTGATAACAGGCTTCTATTTCGATCTTGCCAGGTAATGTTCAGTGTCAGACTTTCTGAACCTGATATCATGTTTGTTTCTAAGATGCTGTCTTACCTTTGATTTATTTGTGTTAACAGCTTGAGGATGGAGACATAATTTGTTTTCAAAAGTCTCCAAAGCGAGATAGTGCGGACCAATATAGATACCCTGATGTCCCATCCTTTTTGGTGTACATACGTAACCGGCAGGTACCTTACAGTACACCACTTACTAGAATTCTGAATTCCATGCCCTTTGATTTTTGCATGCATTTTTCTTGCCAGACATTTTATGGAGTTTCTATTTCATATTTGCTAACACCTAGTGGTTGATGGTTAGATTCTACCAGGGGCTGTATTGACAGTTCTGTATTTCTCCTTGACATAAGAGCAGAACTGTGCACGGCCTCTATGATTATTTATCTGGTTTTCTGTAATCTTGTTTGCCTCATTTCCTGTGTTGTTTTGCTCTTGTGCTTAAATGTTGAGCTGTCATGAGTCATGACGTCCATTTAAATGTAATTATCTGACGTAGTACTGTGCATGTGATAAATTCTGTTTTGGTTCTTTAGGTTGTCCACTTCCGTGCACTGGAGAAGCCCAAGGAAGATGACTTTTGCCTTGAGATGTAAGCATTTGTACATATTGTGATTAGCAACTCGTGATATATCAGTATTGCTGTCCTGAACGTTTTTGTTTTCTCCCTTTCTAGGTCAAAGGTTTTCACATATGACGAAGTAGTTGAAAAAGTGGCTGAAAAACTTGGTATCGACGATCCTTCAAAAATTCGGCTGACATCACATAATTGTTATTCGCAACAACCTAAGCCACAACCGATTAAATACAGAGGCGTTGATCGTCTACTGGACATGCTGATTCACTACAACCAGGTCATGACTCTTTGGCTTGTGACCTTTGTTATAATCAGTTGCTTAGCAATTATACGGAACATTAATATATGTTTGATTTTTCATATAACAGACTTCTGATATTCTTTACTACGAAGTATTAGACATTCCCCTTCCAGAATTACAAGCGTTGAAGACACTGAAAGTTACATACCATCACGCCACAAAAGATGAGGTTATTTTGCTTGATTGTTTAAATTTGGCTGTAAACCTTTAGTTTAGTAAGTATTAAAATATTTCTTATCAGGTGTCAGTTCATAGTATAAGATTGCCAAAAAACAGCACTGTTGGTGATGTGCTAAATGACATCAAATCAAAGGTATTTTGTGATCTCTATTTTATATCTTGCCCTGTCCATTCCATTTTTGAAGTTGACTTATGTTCTCTATGTCTTCTCCCCTTATCAAATCAGGTTGAACTATCTCATCCAGATGCTGAGCTGAGATTACTTGAGGTCTTTTATCACAAGATATACAAGGTGCTACTCACTATTAAACAGTTTCTTTGCTTTATTTTGTTCCAGAGGCTATTTTTAACTTGTGTTTCCTGCAGATTTTTGCACCCAGTGAGAAGATAGAAAACATCAATGACCAGTACTGGACACTGCGTGCAGAGGAGGTATGTTCCATTTTTCACAGCTAGACCAAACCCCATTTGTTGACAGTTTGATTTCTCAGTGATCAGTGGCTAATGTTATTTTCCTTTCTAGGTCCCAGAGGAGGAGAAAAACCTTGGTCCCTTTGATCGCTTGATTCACGTTTACCATTTTACAAAAGATACTCAAAATCAAACGGTAATTGACCTTTGACCATTATTAATCTGAATGTAATTTTGTTATTACTATTTGTTTGTAAAAGAATACAACATGATTATACAGCAGCACAACTTTTCTGTCATTGTATTGCTTTTAGTTTTAGTATCAGATGGATATTAACTATGCTTCTTATTTTTGACGCTGATACTATATTTCTTTTGTTTAATGTCTGTTTCTTTTTCTCTATATACGGTCTGTTAGCCTTAGTTTTGTTTTCTTAAATGTTAGTAGCATGCTCTATTACCTAGTTAAACTGATGCTCACAATTGTCCTGATCTCCACAGCAAGTTCAAAACTTTGGTGAACCTTTCTTTATGGTTATTCGTGAGGATGAGACGCTTTCTTCTATCAAAGAACGCATACAGAAAAAGCTTAAGGTTCCAGATGAGGATTTCTCAAAGGTAATGCTTTCTACTTTTGATGATATTTATAACAAAATTTTGATATATTTTGTGTTCATTCCGTTATGCCTTCCAGTTGATCTTAGTCAGAAGTGGCATAATCAGAGTGTCAGCACATTAATGCTTCAAGTAGAACTTCCAGTTATGCATTATGAAACAATATAGTTTATTTTGGTGCATTTTCATTTGTTGACTTTGTTATAACATATGAAACAATACAGTTTATTTGGGTGTAATTTAATTCTTTAACTTTTGTTATAATTATCCAGAGTAGAAACTGGAAGGCTGCTGTTGTTTATCTGATAATAAGCATTAGCTCCTAGTACAACTAATATAAACTTGACTAGCTCTTTTGAGATGGTAGATTCACTTAACTGGTTTCGAGATTCTATCGGTCAGTAGTCATAAACAATGGCACTGCTGTAATCTTGGTGCTGTACCTGTGATACCAAAATGGCCCTTGAGGCATGGAAAAGGAAAATCAGCTCAGTTAATGAGGTAACTGTAAACAGAGAGAAAATAGGAAAATAAAAATTAAGTGCTCGGCTTAACAAGTTCTATGAAATGATGAATCGTATATACCTTGTGAACAAGTTGTGAATGGATGTTTAGCAGTTTACAAGACTTGCGTTCTTGTTTTTTGCATTTGAAAACCACAATTGTTGAAAGAAATAATCTATTTCAATGTCAGATAACAAATATCAACTTTGTTGTAAACATGTCTAATGACCAACATCTATTTGCTTGATTCTATGTTTTTTTTTTGGCTGCAAACATTCTCTTGTAACCAATGTTCTTCTCTTCGACAGTGGAAGTTTGCATATGTAACTCTTGGCCGCCCAGACTATTTTGAAGATTCGGACACTGTAGCTACTAGATTTCAGGTAGTGATGCTTGTTCTGTACTTCCTGAGGCACATGTATGGTCTCATTTGGCTGACATCTACCCTTTGAAACTCTTTAGAGAAACATGTATGGAGCTTGGGAGCAATACCTTGGCCTGGAACATGCAGACACCGCTCCTAGGAAGTCACACACTGCTAATCAGGTATGGTTAGCTAGCACATTATCATAGATGATAACTGTGTTTCTTAATGATGCCCCTAACATCTTTTTTGGGGCTGCGTGCAGAACCGCCATTCATTTGAGAGACCTGTAAAAATTTATAACTAGACTGATCAAAAGTTTGAGAGACATGCCACCACCCAACACCAAGCAGTGGCTGAGTTGCTGGCTTGAAATAAAACGCGTGCCAAACTCGATTGTAGGGTGGGTTGCTCAGGTTTTCCATGGAATTTCGGAGGCTGCTCATTTATCATCGGGGCAGCATCTCCCCGTCTTTCCGCTTGTTGCCCCGAATATATAAAGTTGTGCAGAGATGACCCACCGAGCCATTGTCAGTAGATAAGGCGGTATTTTCTGTTAGGTGACTACCTACAGTCGAATAGGTGTTGTTTAGTCCATTACTTTGTTCTGCAGTTGGTACTAGAAGGCCCCAAGTTAATGGTACTTGCCCTGCTGTATATTACTGATACAAAATGTACAAGTCCCGTTCCTGTTGACAATTGCAATGTATTTCAGTGGTTGCTATTTTTCTGTGTCGTGGCACATTTTTTTCCTCGTGCCTTATTAACAGGGAAACATGTGATTTTACAACAAATAGTAATAAGGTCACGTTTCAAATGGAATATGATGTCATGCAAACTCCGCAGAGTACATTTTGCTACCTTATTGTTGATACTTGGTACGCTGGTTAAGTTTAGTGATCCATTTTCACAAGAGTTTATGCACTAAAAGCATACTCCCTACGGTTTTTAAATTGATGACCTCTGACCATTCGTTTTATTCGAAATATTAGCTCAAACACGTGAAATTTTAAGATATGTTTCAGTTTTTGTTAGTGATTAAAACAAATTATAACAAAATAGAGTATATGATAATTTTTAAATATTTTGAATAAGATGGATGATTAAACATAACTTAAACAGTCATTTGCGTCAATAATTTAAGAATGAAAAGTGTATATATATCAGTGGCATGGTCGACGAAATAAGGTGATTCCCTTGCTCGTTCGTACCAGTTTGCTTGTTTGTACCAGTGTGCACGCACTTTTTTTTTTCTTTTTTGCCTGACAGGCAAAAGATAAAATGTGATTTTATTTTTACGTCTAATGGTATAGCGATAGATTTTGAAATTTGATAATTGTGCTGAATGTGCATATCTACGGGGTACTGTACTACTCACTGATACAAAAAGAAGGAAATATATTTGAGGCATTTGCATAAGTGGTGCACTTTCGGATGCCAATTACGGATTCAGTCTTCTTTTTTGGACTTTGCAAATTCGGTTCTGTTTTTTGAACTTAAAACTGCTGTCAAGTACACTTTTTGGGTGCCGTCATGTAAAGAGGTTTTTTAGAATTAAAACAAACAAAAAAACCTTTAGAAAAAGAGAAAAAGACCATGCTGCCCCTAGCCAAATCCCCTTTCCTCTCCGCTAGACCTGACCTCCTTCCTCTGACCCTAAGCATCTGGCGGCGGCGCGGCTGCAGGCAAGGAGTCCAGCGCGCGGGCGTGCGCGGCTGCGTGGCACGCGCGGGCGCGGCGCGCGCAGGCAGGCTGCAGACAGGTGAGGTGGGCGCTCGAGGTGGGCGGGTGCTGGTGCAGCGGACCTCGCGCCGACGCGGACAGGCGAGCGTGGCTCGGCGACCTATGCCGAGGGAGCTGGCGGGGCATGGCTTGCTCATCCAGCTCGACTGCGGCGGTGGCGGCGGTTCCGCGAACGACAGGAGCAGCAGGCGGCCGAGGTGGACGACGACAGAGACGGATCGTTGCAGTGCTGTCTCATCTGCATCGCACTCATCGTGCGGCGCACCAGCGACGGCAGGCTGGGCACAAGCCGTCGGTGACTGCATCCAATCCATTGCATCTGCATCAGAACAGAGTGGCCTTCATTCTTTGATTAGTTTGCAGCCCCGTCGAATTCCATCTCACACACAATGGCTACCAGATTTGCAATTGATTCTCAAAAACAGGACCGATTTTGTAAAGTGTAGATCGGTCTTTTGACAAGCCATTTAACACCGTTAGCTCTTAATAATGGAATAGGACCTCCTTCTAGCTTTAAGTTTAAAAAACAGGACCGAATTTGCAAAGTACAGAAAAGAAGACCGAATCCGTAATTGGCATCCAAAAGTAGACCATTTATGCAAATGCTCTAATATATTTTGTGTAAAAAAATAGCCGCCAAGATTTGAGTTGAAAGGCAAAAAAATTGCTTTTACCGAGAGTCGAACCCGGGTCTATTGCAAGGCAATTATCCTAACCGTTGGACTACAAACACGCTGTTGTTTAGTTTTCTTGCATGGCCTAAAAAACAATTTACTTGTTGAACTTCAAACAGCTCTTCCTCGTGCGGCACTGGTACGGCACGTGCTCTTTCTCCGGACGCCGCCCGCAGCCGTGGACAACTTGTGTATGCCTGCGGCCAGCTGCGTGCGTGGCTCCTGTCAGTCCCTGCCTCAGCTGATCATCCCCATCAACCGCCGGTCACC
>LAPY01000047.1:215758-226388 GCA_000970635.1 Eragrostis tef
CCCCCCCCTTCTCCGCCTCTCCCGTACCCGCCGCGCACTCCTCCCCCTCTCCTCCCTCCGCCTCCCGCTCTCCACCCAGGCCCCCGCCCCGTCTCCTTCCCCCGCTCCCTCCTCCGCTGGCCGCCTGCCACGTTTCTTCTCCTTCCTCGCCGCCGCCGCGGCAGCATCCATCGGGACAACCGTTGCCCTCTGCGACTCCGGAATCGACCACCAACGGTGCGCACTCCGCCCTTTCCTCTCCCCGACGCTTCCGTTCCGCTATTTGCTCAATGCCCCCTCGAGCTGTCCCTCTGATTTGGTTTTGTTCAGGGCCGGCGGCAAGGACAGCACCGAGCTTGTCGTGAAAGGGGAGCGCAGGCGCGTGCCGCAGGAGTTCATCGACGAGCTCGCGTCCTTCCTTGGGGTGAGTTTGTGGGTGGGAATGATGCGGGCCAGGTGTTTGACTTTTTGACTGCGGGAGGACGAGTGAACGGCTTACGGAGGATGTGAGTGGGTTTCGCAGGAGAACCTGACGGTGGACCTCGAGGAGAGGACCTTCCGCGGCACGCCGCAGAACAGCTTCCACAAGTCGGTCAACGTGCCCGACGTCGTCGTGTTCCCAAGGTATATATTTGTGCGATGATGCTAACTTTTGTGTAAAACGTTTGCTTTAGAAGAGGCGGTATTCGGATATCCTCTGCTCCCGGCATGCCGGATTTGTCCTGAATTTTGAGCATGTCTTTATTAAGCAAGTTTTAAATGGTAATGCTGTGCTGTAATCCTTGATTTGCAGTACGCAGGATGAGGTACAAAAGATTGTGATCACCTGCAACAAGTACAAGGTACGGTGTTCTTTCTCATAAGTGCTAAACTGAATTTTCTCGAGTTCTCCCTCCTGGATTTGGTAATCTTTTGTACAGAATGCAACAAGTACCCTGTTTAGAGACATAGAAATTAACTTTCCTGAGGATGTGCAGTAGCTATGTTGCCATCTCATTAATAGTTTCATGTATTCTATAAATGAGGCTCAATAGCTTGACTGCTGGTTTTCTTGCTACAGTTTGTGTAAGGATTCAGAGGCCGGCATTTTGCATGTCTTACAACTCTGATTTGTGCAGTGGAATTTCATACAGTAAGGTTCTGCCACAGGTCTATTTAGTAATTACATTCTTTTTTATGTGTTCAGGTTCCAATTGTGCCATACGGTGGGGCTACCTCCATCGAGGGTCACACACTGGCACCCCCATGGTGGTGTTTGCATTGACATGACTTGACATGACTCTGATGAAGGTAGACATTTTGCAATGCTGTGTAAACAGTATAGCTATAATTATGTGTTAATAACATTATGAAAATGAAGTGTTCGTGGAAAAAAAATGAAACATACACCGTTATTTGAAAAGGCACTAGAGTATTTCAAAAGCTTTTTAGTTTTATGCTAAACAGTTTTTAACAGTGAATCAGTATGTTGATAGTTTTTTTTTAAAAAACTAAGAAAATCAGATTTGGTTGACTAGGATCCGTGTCTGTTTCTTGTTCCCCCTTCTAATGTGTAGTGCGGTTCATCATGCCATAAATTCTTTACAGAAAATCAAATCCCTGCATGTTGAGGATATGGATGTAGTTGTCGAACCCGGAGTTGGATGGATTGAGCTAAACGAATACCTGAAGCCCTATGGCCTCTTTTTCCCTCTTGATCCAGGAAAGCTCCTTGTTTCTCTTTCATTAAGAAAAAATCGAATTTGTTTCCGCATGCCAGAACCGTATACCACTGTCCTCTTTAATTCAGCATGTTGCCTCTTGATTTTACTTTCCTTTTCTTTATTTTAGTGTTCCATGCTATTTCTTGTGGATTTCATCTCTGGCCTACTCCAACTTACTTTATTTGGGACTAATAGTCTTTGTTGTTTTTGTTAAACTTTGTATGTTCATTAGTTTCTTTGTGAATAGAATAGTTCAATGCGACTTGCATCCAGTTTTTCTTGATCTCAGTTGATGATCCAATAGCTCTCTATTGATCCCTGTAAATTCACTGCATCATCGTGAAACTTCCTGATAAATAGTACTGACATTGAGATATTTGTACAGTTACATACATAGTTCCCGTCGGCATACTATGGATTTACCAGTAGTGCTTTTATTGTACCTAGAAGTAAAGATATCAAGTTAAATTTTGCATGCATTTGAAATTCAAGACTTGTTGTTTTTTGTTAAATAAAATAATTTTATTTGCAGGGCCTGGGGCGACCATTGGAGGAATGTGTGCTACTCGCTGTTCTGGTTCATTAGCAGTGAGGTAATTATCCATTTATCCTTGCTTGTTCTGGGTATTTTCTAGGCTACACAGTACATAGTACAACCATAAACCTGTTTTGTCTTATTGCAATAACATATGGTTTTTATGATTCGCTTCCTAGTTTGTAGGTATGGAACAATGCGGGATAATGTGATTAATCTTCGGGTATGTTTCCCCAGCCTCAAGAAAACCATTTTACATTTGTTTCATATACAAACAGTAAGTATTCTTGGTACTGCAGGCTGTTTTACCAAATGGTGAAGTTGTAAAGACAGGTTCCCGGGCTCGAAAGAGTGCAGCTGGGTATGCTAGACACACTCTTTGTTATTACTCCCTCCGTTTTTAAATTGATGTTGTCGTTGACTTTTTGAGTTACGTTTGACCATTCGTCTTATTCAAAATATTTTCTCAGATATGAAAAATTATTCGTTATGTTTCAATTTCCTTTAGTGATAAATCAAATCACAACAAAATATATGATGATTTTAAACATATTTTGAATAAGACGAATGGTCAAACGTAACTCAAAAAGTCAACGACAACATCAATTTAAAAACGGAGGGAGTAATAACAAAGAGTGTGTCTAGCATACCCAGCTGCACTCTTTCGAGCCCGGGAACCTGTCTTTACAACTTCACCATTTGGTAAAACAGCCTGCGATACCAAGAATACTTACTGTTTGTATGTGAAACTAATGCAAAATGATTTTCTCAAGGCTGGGGAAACATACCCGAAGATTAATCACATTATCCCGCATTGTTCCATACCTACAAACTAGGAAGCGAATCATAAAAACCATATGTTATTGCAATAAGACAAAACAGGTTTATGGTTGTACTATGTACTGTGTAGCCTAGAAAATACCCAGAACAAGCAAGGATAAATGGATAATTACCTCACTGCTAATGAACCAGAACAGCGAGTAGCACACATTCCTCCAATGGTCGCCCCAGGCCCTGCAAATAAAATTATTTTATTTAACAAAAAACAACAAGTCTTGAATTTCAAATGCATGCAAAATTTAACTTGATATCTTTACTTCTAGGTACAATAAAAGCACTACTGGTAAATCCATAGTATGCCGACGGGAACTATGTATGTAACTGTACAAATATCTCAATGTCAGTACTATTTATCAGGAAGTTTCACGATGATGCAGTGAATTTACAGGGATCAATAGAGAGCTATTGGATCATCAACTGAGATCAAGAAAAACTGGATGCAAGTCGCATTGAACTATTCTATTCACAAAGAAACTAATGAACATACAAAGTTTAACAAAAACAACAAAGACTATTAGTCCCAAATAAAGTAAGTTGGAGTAGGCCAGAGATGAAATCCACAAGAAATAGCATGGAACACTAAAATAAAGAAAAGGAAAGTAAAATCAAGAGGCAACATGCTGAATTAAAGAGGACAGTGGTATACGGTTCTGGCATGCGGAAACAAATTCGATTTTTTCTTAATGAACGAGAAACAAGGAGCTTTCCTGGATCAAGAGGGAAAAAGAGGCCATAGGGCTTCAGGTATTCGTTTAGCTCAATCCATCCAACTCCGGGTTCGACAACTACATCCATATCCTCAACATGCAGGGATTTGATTTTCTGTAAAGAATTTATGGCATGATGAACCGCACTACACATTAGAAGGGGGAACAAGAAACAGACACGGATCCTAGTCAACCAAATCTGATTTTCTTAGTTTTTTAAAAAAAAACTATCAACATACTGATTCACTGTTAAAAACTGTTTAGCATAAAACTAAAAAGCTTTTGAAATACTCTAGTGCCTTTTCAAATAACGGTGTATGTTTCATTTTTTTTCCACGAACACTTCATTTTCATAATGTTATTAACACATAATTATAGCTATACTGTTTACACAGCATTGCAAAATGTCTACCTTCATCAGAGTCATGTCAATGCAAACACCACCATGGGGTGCCAGTGTGTGACCCTCGATGGAGGTAGCCCCACCGTATGGCACAATTGGAACCTGAACACATAAAAAAGAATGTAATTACTAAATAGACCTGTGGCAGAACCTTACTGTATGAAATTCCACTGCACAAATCAGAGTTGTAAGACATGCAAAATGCCGGCCTCTGAATCCTTACACAAACTGTAGCAAGAAAACCAGCAGTCAAGCTATTGAGCCTCATTTATAGAATACATGAAACTATTAATGAGATGGCAACATAGCTACTGCACATCCTCAGGAAAGTTAATTTCTATGTCTCTAAACAGGGTACTTGTTGCATTCTGTACAAAAGATTACCAAATCCAGGAGGGAGAACTCGAGAAAATTCAGTTTAGCACTTATGAGAAAGAACACCGTACCTTGTACTTGTTGCAGGTGATCACAATCTTTTGTACCTCATCCTGCGTACTGCAAATCAAGGATTACAGCACAGCATTACCATTTAAAACTTGCTTAATAAAGACATGCTCAAAATTCAGGACAAATCCGGCATGCCGGGAGCAGAGGATATCCGAATACCGCCTCTTCTAAAGCAAACGTTTTACACAAAAGTTAGCATCATCGCACAAATATATACCTTGGGAACACGACGACGTCGGGCACGTTGACCGACTTGTGGAAGCTGTTCTGCGGCGTGCCGCGGAAGGTCCTCTCCTCGAGGTCCACCGTCAGGTTCTCCTGCGAAACCCACTCACATCCTCCGTAAGCCGTTCACTCGTCCTCCCGCAGTCAAAAAGTCAAACACCTGGCCCGCATCATTCCCACCCACAAACTCACCCCAAGGAAGGACGCGAGCTCGTCGATGAACTCCTGCGGCACGCGCCTGCGCTCCCCTTTCACGACAAGCTCGGTGCTGTCCTTGCCGCCGGCCCTGAACAAAACCAAATCAGAGGGACAGCTCGAGGGGGCATTGAGCAAATAGCGGAACGGAAGCGTCGGGGAGAGGAAAGGGCGGAGTGCGCACCGTTGGTGGTCGATTCCGGAGTCGCAGAGGGCAACGGTTGTCCCGATGGATGCTGCCGCGGCGGCGGCGAGGAAGGAGAAGAAACGTGGCAGGCGGCCAGCGGAGGAGGGAGCGGGGGAAGGAGACGGGGCGGGGGCCTGGGTGGAGAGCGGGAGGCGGAGGGAGGAGAGGGGGAGGAGTGCGCGGCGGGTACGGGAGAGGCGGAGAAGGGGGGGGTTTTGCATTAGTTTCACATACAAACAGTAAGTATTCTTGGTATCGCAGGCTGTTTTACCAAATGGTGAAGTTGTAAAGACAGGTTCCCGGGCTCGAAAGAGTGCAGCTGGGTATGCTAGACACACTCTTTGTTATTAGTAACACAATTTTGTCCTTCTGAAAGTGAATAATATTATCACTGCTTGGTGCTTGCTTTATCCATATATGTGTTTTTATTCATATGATATCCTATTCTTGTCATCAATTTTTGTAACTTATTTACTTTGCCTTGTTTAATATCAGTTATGACCTTGCTCGTTTGATCATTGGGAGTGAAGGAACTCTGGGTGTAATTACAGAAGTGACTTTACGACTTCAAAAGATCCCATCCCATTCTGTGGTGAGTATCTTGTCTTGATTTAGTCAATGTCAAATTTAATGTTCACAAAATGTTTGTATAGACTTGGATCTCAACCTGTTGGTGTGTACAGGATACACAACCTTAAGTTTTTATTTTAGTAGAATTTGTATACTCAATTAAAGACAAATACCTTCTCCATGCTATTTTTTATGGCATGCTACTTTGTCTTGCATATTGAGAAAGATTTATGGAAGCATAGAATTAGAAGGCAACATAACTATGCTACATTTGTGCCCCAAATTTTTTTGTACTATCTAGCTATGTTCTTTTGCTTTCATTTTAGTCCTGAAAGCACTCAGTCTAAATGTTTCTGGTATTCAGGTTGCAATGTGCAATTTTCAAACAATTAAGGATGCTGCTGATGTTGCTATTGCAACCATGCTTTCTGGGATACAGGTTTGCCTCTTCTTTTTTTTTTAATTTCATATGAAGTGATTGTGCATGCCTCCACTTCATATTTGTGGTTAACTGGACAGAGATTAGGTCATGATCTTTGATATATTGTTTGGCTTGTTTAGATGTTTGGTTACTTTCAAAATTAAGATACATATGTCTATGCATGTCAACATGTGATCCTGTATGGTTCTTGCAGTTATCCAATGCTTACGTTTTCTGCATTTCTAGGTTTCAAGAGTGGAGCTGTTAGATGAGGTTCAGATAAGGGCAATAAACATGGCAAATGGTAAAAATTTGCCTGAAGTGCCAACCTTGATGTTTGAATTCATAGGGACAGGTATACAAGTTATTATATTAGAAGTTATGCAATTGTCAATCAAGCAAAAAAGTTTATCATCGCACTTCTTGCCACTCTTCAGAAAATATTAAGAGTCATATCTGTCATATACTTACATGCTACTGCTATGATTTTGACTTGATGTATAATGAGCAATAATGGGCAAATAATGATAACACAGTTACAGATGCCTGCTTTTGTAATTTTAGGATGTTTGCATAGATTTATTTTTCAAATTTAGGATCTGGTCTACACACACTTCTTGACATATTCTCCAATGAACTTTTTATTTTTTTGATAGAAGATGATAAAATTCACTCTTCTGAAAACTTTCGTGATGTTATATCCAATACCATGTTATAGAGTATTACCTATGATTGGTTTCATGAAGTGAACTTGATTTGATGACATCCAGTTTTACTATATGTATCTTGTATTTTTCATAAGATTGCATCCTATAACTTGCTAGCTTGTGATTGTCATCTTCAGGACAGAGCCAGCACAGATCCAGTAATAGACTTTTCTGGTTTTATTTAGGATGGTGCCAATTAGGACCCTTTTTGAGTTGACAAAACAATGTAACTGTTGTTTAAGCATGTGTTGAATAACTGATACTTTTCTTTGTTAACATTTTTGCATTGCAAATCGACAGAAGCATATGCACTTGAACAAACGCTCCTTGTTCAAAAAATTGCCACGGAACATCATGGGTCGGATTTTGTTTTTGTTGAGGAGCCGGATGCTAAAGCGGAATTATGGAAGGTCAGCACAGCTTTTCATCTGAAGAGCAGAAAATTTTGCACTGCTCGACATACTTATTTTCCATTTGGTTTTACATGATCTTTCAAGCATGTGAACATTGTGTGGAGCATGAATTTTCTTTCAGTTGTGTAGATAATAGTAGCATTAATGCGTTGTAAAATCAGATGCGTTATTGAAATATATTTATAATACTTACCCCTTTAAGTGCAGATCAGGAAGGAGGCACTCTGGGCTGGGTTTGCTATGAAGCCTGACCATGAAGCTATGATAACGGTTTGTTTTCTTATCACTTGTTATGACATATCGGTTCATCACCATAGCAAGAAGCTACACCCAGTGTTGTTTATCATGAGCCTTAATGTCTGCTTCCTTGGTTGTTAGTCTTCTTTTTTTTTTTCTCAAGTGAATACAGTGGGAGAGGCTCCCGCTGCACCTTGGTTGTTAGTCTTAGTAGCATCTACCTGTGTGGCTGTGTCCTCTCCATAGAAAAATGGCCACAACGTTTTGTCGCTGGATAAGTAGTATAGTTGTTTAGCTACCAAGTGTACCCTCGGTTCTGTGATGATGACATGTTCTGGCACGCCCTTGTTTGAATAAATAAACAACGACCTTGTGTAGCTCGTTCAAAAGGTCATTTTGATCATGGCGACATCACACGGTGTCAAGAAATAATGATCTCATAATACAACCCTACCTGTTGTTTGTGCAGGATGTTTGTGTTCCTTTGTCCAGACTTGCTGAATGCATTTCTACATCAAAGAAACTGCTTGATGCTTCGCCATTGACTTGGTATGCATTTCTCGTTCAGAGCAATTTTCCTCAGTTTCTCCTTGGCATTATATTTCTTCTCTATACTTCAGTTAGACATGAATATATCTTTTTATTGGTTGAAAGACATCTATCTCTGATGTATTTACGTTTGCAGTCTGGTAATTGCTCATGCTGGTGATGGAAATTTCCACACAATTATCCTTTTTGATCCAAGTCAGGAAGAACAACGGAAAGAAGCAGAGAGGCTAAACCATTTCATGGTTCACACAGCTTTGTCTATGGAAGGTACGGGTATCCTACTACGCATATACTCCTATACTATATGGGTTATTTGCACATATAAACTTTCATGAACTGTCATCTGATCTGGAGTTTTCTCTAGTCAAGGCCTGTACAATTTGCCTTCTGTTTATCCCTTTTGTGTGATCGTCGTATAAACTTGAGTGGTCTGAAACATTAATGATGATTCTACTACAACCTAACAGGTACATGCACAGGAGAACACGGAGTTGGTACCGGGAAAATGAAGGCAAGTGTTAGTTTGTCGCCTGTTTTTTGCAGATGCAGAATCCTAGTGATTTCGTTGAATTTATTTATTTATTTATTGCCTAAGCGATTGCACAAGAACTGATAGACACCAGCACACATGCCATCTTATTAAGACTCACAAGTGTTGTTACAGACATACATGAATCGCTCCATTGACCATGCCCCTGTCTTGCCTATGGCTGTTATCACTATATCCCTTTATACTGCAGCCTGCATTTGCAGCATGAGTGATGAAACCCTTTATGCAAGTTACCAACTTGTAGTTTGTTCTGAATTTCCTCATAAATAATGCCATTATTACCTTTGCTTATGGGTACTATCACTTCGTCACTGACGTTTGCTTTGGTTAGCAGTACCTGGAGAAGGAGTTGGGTATCGAGTCACTGAGGACTATGAAAAGAATAAAGGTCGCGTTGGATCCCAACAACATCATGAATCCTGGAAAGCTGATTCCACCTCATGTCTGCATATGACGCTCGAAACAGCCACCTGACTGGAGGACATGTATGAGTAAGCTTGAGTTTTGAAGCCAGGTTCCGAGAGGCGCGAAGCAGCCCTGCTCTTGAAGGAAAATGCGTCGAGCGGTTCCGGACTGTTGTTGTTTATTCACGTGTTGAAGGGGAATACACATAGACATCACACAGAACTTGTGCTAGTACAGAATAATTTGCTTCGAGGGGGGTTGAAATAACGGACCAAGACTTTTGGGATTATGTATCGAACTCGTGCCCCAGGTGATGGTCTGGCATATGCAGCACGAAACAAAAATTTCTGAAGAAGCTCAAACTCGTTCTGGAATGTTGTATTTTGTTGGATCGTTTATATGACATATTGGCGAGCGACATGTTGCCATCCGCATTGGGCGAGTTATGCTCTTAGTGTTGCTCTCTTTGTCTTGTTTGTTGTAGTGATGTGTTGTTGCGTGATGTTGTCCTCGTCATATTTGCCTCTATGTGCTTGGACATGCTGTTGTAATCTAAGGTCTGCCACGTCTTGACCATTCATGCTCCATATACGTGAAATTGTGACCGTAAGGAAAAAAAAAAGGAACTCATAAAAATGAGATAACCATGAAGTTAGCTTCTAAACCGAGCAGATGGATGGGATTGAAGCGAGCTCGTTGGTTGGGTTCGAAGGTTCAGCTCACGGGCCCCAACGAACATCCCTGTGGACAAAGAATGCTCTGTACCGGTACGTTTCAGATTGATGAGTGACGCGACGAACGCTTCGATCGCACTCTTCCGGTGACGAGACGGCAGGGCTTTGTACGCTGGTGCCGGCCGCGTCGGCACCCACCTGCCCTGCCCCGACGGCCGCGCCACGTCGTTACCTCGTGTCGCTTCCGATGATGACTGCACGGCGGCCCGAAGGCCCCAAACCCACCTGTTCTGCTCGGCACGCAACCGGCTCAAACGACAAAAAGAGCGCGGCCGGGCGCCCACGTCACCCTCGCCGAGTGCGCTCGCCGGCGCGCGCGCGCTCTCTTCTATATGAGCTGAGCTCACGCCTGACACTTGGCACTCCGCTTCCACTCCACTCCACTCCACACCGCGCGTCTCGGCTGCCATGGCGTCCGAGGCTGCTCCCGACGCCGCGGCTTAGGCCGTGGTGCGGCGCCCGGGCCCCGGGTTCGCGACGCCGGTGCGTGACGACGGGTCCGTGGAGTGGAAGGACGCGACGTTCGACGAGGCCCACGGGCTGGGCGTCCGCCTCTACCGTCCCCGCGAGCGCGGCGGCAACGGGAAGAAGAAGCTGCCGGTCTTCTTCTACTACCACGGCGGCGGGTTCTGCATCGGGTCCCGCACCTGGCCCAACTGCCAGAACTACTGCCTCCGCCTCGCCGCCGACCTCGGCGCCGTCGTCGTCGCCCCGGACTACCGCCTCGCGCCCGAGCACCGCCTCCCCGCCGCCCTCGACGACGGCGCCGCCGCCGTCCTCTGGCTCGCCGCGCAGGCCAAGGAAGGGGGGGGCCCCCGGGTCC
>LAPY01000047.1:342554-353714 GCA_000970635.1 Eragrostis tef
GCGGCGCTGCGGGTGGTCGGTGATGGCGGGTGGCTCGGGAGATGGAGCCTGCGGGCCGGTGTGCGGGGAGAGAAGAAGAGAGGAAGAAAAAACAAGAATGACGTGTCATATGATAAGTGCGACCCACGACAAAACCACTTTCAAACTGCCGAGTGAGGTGCATTAAAATGAGAGAAAGAGTTGAGAGGATGTGGTTACCCGGTTTTGTAATTTATGGTGTGAATTGCGCTGCCTCCTAAAATTGAGAAAGGCGAATAGGATTTTTTTCAATAGCGAAACAGCTCGAAACCTATATCCGACGGGCTCGGACAACCAACGAAACAACCAAGCAGGTCCACCACGCACCCCGCCGCCTTGACGGACCGAGGACCCGGTCCTCCCACACGCTAGCCTAGCCCATTGACTGCTACGTTGTCTCTCCTTGCTGAGCCCGGCCCATCGCAAGGGCCGCTTCGGTTTCTAATCCGTGTGGCTATCACTCTTCAAGGAATTTTATAATAAATACTAAAGGGATAATAAAACATACTCACAAAATCAACTGGTTTCTCTCTGGGGGAAAAAAAAAACCCGGAAACCAGAGAAGAGAAGAGAGACAGCCAGCGAACTGCCAACCGACTCCACAAATCCGCGCGCCCCGTTTCGATCCGATCGCCGCCACCGCCACCGCCGCCATGATGGATCCGGAGATGATGCGTCTAGCGCAGGAGCAGATGAGCCGTATGTCCCCCGAGGACCTCGCCAGGATGCAGCAGCAGATTCGATCGACAGCCCGCCCTGTCGCCCCCGGATCCCGTACCACCCAGTCCCGCCCGTCGGTTCGCCCTGGCTCGGTGTAGTCGGATTTAGATCGGAGAAATCACGCTCGGCTAGGTCGTTGTTATTTGTGTTGGGAGCAAATTGTGTCGAGGGTGCATGTGGCGGTGCCGTTTGCATCAGCAGGGCGTTGTTTGCAGCCTAGATTGCATGCGTTGCGAACTGAAGTCAATCGTGAGTACACTCCGTAGTCAACTGGAGAGTGTGGCTGCGGCCAGGTTTTGGATTGGGAAGTTTGAATCGGTTCGGATTGCTTGTCTTGAGACGCCAACAGATTATTTCTTCCTGTTGGTATAAACAAGCTCGCGCTGACACATAAACTATGTGCAATTGGAGTTCTGTTTCTGGGTATTCTGCTCACTATTTTAGGCTTATAGGTGGTTGGGGATTCCATTCGCGTTGCATCTGCTGCATATTTGGTTTGATGATACATATATAGCGGTAGCACCAGCTCTTGTAGTTTCCGCGAGCCCTTTCTGTCATCCATTTAGGCTAGGCCTGCATTTTTTTGCATGAAGGTCAAGGGTGTAAGACTGCAGAGTGTTGCTTGCCACACGCTTCGTGCTGCCTGACCATTTTCGTTGTCCGCGCTTTGCGGGGCCCATAATTTGCTCCTTGCTATTTTGTTGCGTCATTTTCATTTCTGCTATCCCCTGAGGACTGATTAACTTTGTCCTTGTTGCAATTTGGAAACTGCAGCTGATGTCCAATCCTGACCTCATAAAATTAGCATCCGAGACTATGAAGAACATGAAACCTGAGGACTTGAGGCGAGCTGCTCAGCAACTGAATCAAGCAAGGCCAGAGGATATGCGTAACATGACAGAGAAGATTGCCAATACCACGCCTGAGGAATTTGCTTCCATGAAGGCTCAAGCAGATGCACAAATATCATACGCGATATCTGGTGCCAAGATGTTGAAGAAGCAGGTTTGTAAAATTGGTGCTTCACCCTTTTTCCCGCCGTTCTTTGTTCATTACGATTAGTATGCTAATCTGTTGTGATGATGCTCCATAATTCATTCTGTATCTGACTATGTGCATAGAGTATGCTAGTAGTACTGTCTGTGCTTGGTCAACTGTATAAATCTTCAAATATATTGAATGAATTCTATATAATCGCTCTGAACTGATCACTATAATGAAACTCCATTTGGAATCCACCCTTTAATATTTAGTTATGGCCTTGTGGGTGTTATTCAGAAATTATAACTATACCCAACCACTGAAATTGTCTTTGCTTTATTTTTTGTAAGTCTATAGTACTAGAGTCCTTAATAATTGCCTCTTGTCTGAATCAACCATGGCATATTACGTTGGTAAAACCTGTCAAAGTGTCTGCTGTTCAGAGAGTTCTAAACGCTTTTTGAGAGTTGGAGCACCTATTTTACCTATTTTGGGGATTTTATTTGAAATTTAAACCAAAGAATTTGAGGTACCACAAAGAGACTTCTCCTTTTGTAAGTTTGTATACGTATTCTGATTCGACTGATTCTTATTATTCAGGTACATGCATTATTTTTGCCATGATGTCTTGCATCTTTACACTAAATAATACAGTAGTCTTTCTTGCTAATAAAGTGCTGGGTCAGATCATCAATTTTTTGTTATTTGATCTAGGGTTTCCAGATTTCTATGCATATTGCTAGTTGCCAGTTTCCATAACGCCACTCTTATTGTTCTTATTTTTTTTCCTGATGTCAGGGAAATGAACTTCACAACTGTGGGCAATATTCAGATGCTGCTGCCAAATACAAGCTTGTGAGTTTTTAACCTGTCTATTTTTTAAGAAATAAAATCTTGATATGCTTTTTTGATGACCTTACAGTTGATCTATAACTTTCTTGACCAGGCCAAGGATAATTTAAAGAGCATACCATCATCAGCTGCGCATTCTCTGCAGTTGCAATGTACGCTTAACTTAATGGCTTGTTACCTGAAAATAGGGAAGTTCGATGAATGCATAAGCGAAGGTTCAGAGGTATGCTTGTGGACTTGTTGTACTACTACTTTGTGATTTGAACTAAGTGTAGGATCTGATACCCTTCCATTTTACAGAAAAGATAGGGTTTACCATTCTTGAATGAAGTTCAGTCTGTCATTTGGCTACTGTCTTATTAGTAAAATACCGTGCATCTTATTATGATATTTTGTGTTAGCAGTTGACTTTTGTAAAATATGTAGTGGATACAAAGCTTATTGCTTCAGCAAACTCACGAGATGAGTGGTCTGAAATCTGTGGAAGGGTCTTTTTCTTAAGCTAGCTAACCAGACGCACAGTAGGTGTTAGACCTTTTTGAACTGGTAATTTGTGACTTATATAAAGGTCATAGCATTCAGTATCGTACTGCCACCTAATAACTTTTGAGTAATTTCTTAGTTTTTTCTGTTCTTGTGTTATTGAAATATAAATTTGTAATCCTTGCTTAGTTGACTTTTTATTTTATTTTCTTTTTTTCTACATAATATATATTTTCTGTCAAGTTCCTCAACATCCTGATTAAATTTTCGAATGGATTACAGGTTCTTACTTATGATTCAAGCAATGTCAAAGCATATTATCGAAGGGGTCAAGCTTATAAGGAACTAGGAAAGTTAGAGGTAACCTTTGCTTGCCCCTTTTTGGTTGCATGTTTCTATCGGTTTACTGCAAATCACTTTATGGTTTTCCTGACTATTATTGACTGGAAATGGTCCTGAAATTGCATTCAGGCTGCTGTTGCTGACTTGAGTAAAGCTCATGAAATCTGCCCAGAAGATGAAACTATTGCTGAGGTTCTGAGGTATGTTTTTTTTAAAAAAAAATTATGATTCCTTGATTAACAAATGTATACATTTAACAATTCCTCAACATACTATAAACAAAAGTGACAACCAAATTTTGGTTAAGACCATTGTGATATATTCCATTCATGATGCAGAGATGCAGAAGAAAAACTTGCAAGGGAGGGGGGAGGAAAGAACCTGCCGAAAGGTAGCTTTGTTAATGTTCCTTCTTCTGAGCTGCAATTATGTCGATCCTTTCTGCTACAATGATTTGTTATGATGATTCCTTATCTTAATTTGGTTCGATTGAATTGTGTCCTTTCGAGGAACTTTCTTGTTGAGGACTCTTTATGTGGGTTTATGGTGCCTTTTGTATATATTTGTATTTATTTATGATGGATCTTGGACAAATCGGCTTAATGGGGAAAATGGATTTTAAATAGAAACCATCAGAATTAGACAGACTTTGGTTATATAGTGAAGTGCATCTATTTCGACAAGACTTTGGGTATTTCGTCATTTACTTTGATACTGGTGGATAGTGATCGGTATTATGGTATACTGACTCATGGAACTCTTTTTGCTTTATAAAGGAGTCGTTATTGAAGAAATTGTTGGAGATGATACTTCAGAGCCATCAAGCAGTCAAAGAAGTTCATCTGCTGCATATACTATTTCTCAACCACATGAAGGAGCAGGAGACTCTGTGCGATCAGAGTCTTCAAAGAGCTCAAGAGATGTTCCTGCATCTATCAGGTAACATGCCCTTTGTTAATTCTTAATCCATCCTTTTTATCTGCTTCTCTGCATATTCAGATTTGGACCACTTGAATGTATTGGATGTGTATATTATTGTGCTACAACAACAACAACAACAACAACAACAACAACATAGCCTTTTGCCCCAAGCAAGTTGTGGTAGGCGTGTATATTATTGTGCTAATAAAATATTATTCTGGATTGTTTATTCTCTCTTTTTTTGAAATGGGGTTGTGTACTTTTCTATTAGAATATATACTCCCTCCGTTCTTATTTATATGACACAGTTGACTTTTTTCGTTACTTTGACCAACAATATATAATTATGTAATTAGTTACTTAATGTGAAATCGATATCATTAGATCTATCATCAAAAGCACTTTAAGGTTAACCTATCTATTTAGCTGTTTGCACAAATATTTATAGATAAGACAAATGGTGAAAGTAACGAAAAAAGTCAACTGCGTCATATAAATAAAAACGGAGGGAGTACCAATTATGCTTTGGAGGACAAGCTTGTCTTGTTGTTCCTGTTCAATTCTTGGTTTTAGTTTATACTCCCTCTGTTCAATATTATAGGACGTTTTACTCCCGTTCAACATAACCTAGGAGTCTTTGCCACCATACTCTGTTGCCCCACATTGCACGGACCCCAAGGCAAAGAACCGGCAACCCCCCTCAGAGTCCACGCTAGGCCCCATCAGCAGAGAGGGAGAAAGACAATAACTGCGGCAGTGATTTCTGACGGAGCTGTGGGCTTCATTTGACAGGCACATGGCTGAAAGCACGTGAGTTCAATGTTGGGAACCGAGAGGGTCTTATATTTTGAGAAAACATGATGACCGTAGAACGTCTTATATTGTTGAATGGAGGGAGTACGTTATAGTTAAATTATCGTTCTTTATTGTAAAATGGTTATCCATTCCATCTTCATCAATTGCATTGAATCTCTCTCTAGTATTTTCATGTTGTATTTTGCGTATGTTAATTAATTAGCAATATATTCTTATTCTGGTCAATTATATCAGGTCATCCCGGGATTACATGTCTAAGAGTGATTCTGAAGGCTTATCGAAGTTAGGAATGCAAGGAATGTCACCTGAAGTTGTCAAAACAGCCACCGATATGATCGGTACAATGAAACCAGAAGAACTTCAGAAAATGTTTGAAGTTGCTTCTTCATTGAATGGCACGAGTTCTGTTGCTCCAAATTTGGGAACTAATATGCCAGAAATGTCTCCTGACATGGTTAAGATGGCATCTGACATGATTGGTAAGATGTCTCCTGATGAACTACAAAATATGCTGAATTTTGCTACTCAGATGGGCGGGCCGAGTTGTGCCCCTGGAATTTCTGAGAATAGCACTCAGTCTTCATCAAGAGCCACAAGTAGTTCAACCCTTAGATCAGAGAGGCCATCATCTAAAAATATTGCAGCGAACCCTGATGAAATACTGAATGGCCAAAGGCTGGGCCAGTCATCATCTGGTGTTCCGCCGTCTACAGCTGATATGCAAGAAACCATGAGAAATTCTATGAAAGACCCTGCAATGCGGCAGGTAAATTATCCGTGACCTAAATAAATTGCCTGTCATGATTCTAATATAATAACATCCTTTGAGGTCTAATGTCTTTTGGAACTTTGTCTTATTTAACAGATGTTTGCATCCATGATGAAGAACATGAGCCCTGAGATGATGGCAAACATGAGTGAGCAGTTTGGAATGAAGTTGTCGAAAGAGGATGCAGCAAAAGCTCAACAAGCCATGTCTTCATTGTCTCCAGAGGATCTGGATAGAATGGTGAGAAAGCAATTGAACTGCTCCCTCTATTTTACGATTTCTCTTCTGACCTGCAACACTCATGGCTCTTCTGGAATGCACCATGCACCCTTCCACTTTGCTGTGTGATGTATATTTTGAAGCATGTGTCACTAGCTGCATCGTACAGTCTTCTTCTCTTACCATCTGATTATAAGTTACGGGTATGCTTTCTGATTAGTTGCTTAGCTTCGACCTAATCCTGGTCATGACATTAGTTTACTAAATTGCAAACTTGAATCGTAGTGGTTCAGTCGTTAATTTTGTCCTTGTCTTTGCATTCAGATGAGATGGATGGAGCGGGCACAGCAAGGGGTAGAAGTTGCAAAGAAGACAAAGAACTGGCTCTTAGGCAGGCGAGGCTTGATCCTTGCCATTGTCATGCTAATCCTTGCCTTTATCCTTCACCAGCTTGGGTTTATCGGTGGGTGATGTTCTGGTCTGCAGCTGCATGCAAATAATTTGTTTGATAGAGATACAGAGTTCCCAGCTGGAAGCACCGGGAAATGCCTAATATAACAATTCTTTGAATCTGTACCTTATTACAGTTTCTTTTAGAGGAGTAACTTTGTTTGTAAGTTATACAAACATAACATTTATTTGAATTTGACTGATGAGTGAATGACAAAGTAGGGAGTGGGCCAAATATTGTTGTGATTGCGGCTGGCATGTAACATGGTAATGTGTTGTTTACCACTTGAGAATTTGGGGCAGTTTTGTGTAAGTAGGTTCAATGTGAAGTGGATTTTCCATCAGTTTGATGCATCTATTTCAAACAAGACATTAAGTATTTCGTTATTTACTTTGATGCTGGTGGATAGTGATTGATATTATGGTATACTTACTCATGGAACTCTTTTTTGCTTTATAAAGGGGTTGTTATTGAAGAAATTGTTGGAGATGATACTTCAGAGCCATCAAGCAGTCGAAGAAGTTCATCTGCTGCATATACTATTTCTCAACCACATGAAGGAGCAGGAGACTCTGCGCGATCGGAGTCTTCAAAGAGCTCAAGAGATGTTCCTGCGTCTATCAGGTAACATGCCCTTTGTTTCTGTTAATTCTTAATTCATCCTTTTTATCTGCATGACTGTATCTCTGCATATTCAGAGTTGGACCACTTGAATGTATTGTACTGTATACATTGTGCTAATAAAACATTATTCTGGATTGTTTACTTTTCTATTACAATATGTACCAATTATGCTTTTGAGGACAAGCTTGTCTTGTTGGTTCTCTTAAATTCTTGATTTTAGTTTATACTTTATAGTTAAATTATCGTTCTTTATTGTAATGATTGTCCATTCCATCCTTATCAATTGCATTGAATCTCTCTTTACATATTTTTATGATGTTATATTTTGCGTATGTTCAATTAATTAGCAATATATTCTTATTCTGGTCAATTATATCAGGTCATCCCGGGATTACATGTCTAAGAGTGATTCTGAAGGCTTATCGAAGTTAGGAATGCAAGGAATGTCACCTGAAGTTGTCAAAACAGCCACCGATATGATCGGTACAATGAAACCAGAAGAACTTCAGAAAATGTTTGAAGTTGCTTCTTCATTGAATGGCACGAGTTCTGTTGCTCCAAATTTGGGAACTAATATGCCAGAAATGTCTCCTGACATGGTTAAGATGGCATCTGACATGATTGGTAAAATGTCTCCTGATGAACTACAAAATATGCTGAATTTTGCTACTCAGATGGGCGCCCCACCTGGAATTTCTGAGAATAACACTCAATCTTCATCAAGAGCCACAAGTAGTTCAACCCTTAGATCAGAGAGATCATCATCTCAAAATATTGCAGCGAACCCTGATGAAATACTGAATGGCCAAAGGCTGGGCCAGTCATCATCTGGTGTTCCGCCGTCTACAGCTGATATGCAAGAAACCATGAGAAATTCTATGAAAGACCCTGCAATGCGGCAGGTAAATTATCCGTGACCTAAATAAATTGCCTGTCATGATTCTAATATAATAACATCCTTTGAGGTCTAATGTCTTTTGGAACTTTGTCTTATTTAACAGATGTTTGCATCCATGATGAAGAACATGAGCCCTGAGATGATGGCAAACATGAGTGAGCAGTTTGGAATGAAGTTGTCGAAAGAGGATGCAGCAAAAGCTCAACAAGCCATGTCTTCATTGTCTCCAGAGGATCTGGATAGAATGGTGAGAAAGCAATTGAACTGCTCCCTCTATTTTACGATTTCTCTTCTGACCTGCAACACTCATGGCTCTTCTGGAATGCACCATGCACCCTTCCACTTTGCTGTGTGATGTATATTTTGAAGCATGTGTCACTAGCTGCATCGTACAGTCTTCTTCTCTTACCATCTGATTATAAGTTACGGGTATGCTTTCTGATTAGTTGCTTAGCTTCGACCTAATCCTGGTCATGACATTAGTTTACTAAATTGCAAACTTGAATCGTAGTGGTTCAGTCGTTAATTTTGTCCTTGTCTTTGCATTCAGATGAGATGGATGGAGCGGGCACAGCAAGGAGTAGAAGTTGCGAAGAAGACAAAGAACTGGCTCTTAGGCAGGCAAGGCTTGATCCTCGCCATTGTCATGCTAATCCTTGCCTTTATCCTTCACCAGCTTGGGTTTATCGGTGGGTGATGTTCTGGTCTGCAGCTGCATGCAAATAATTTGTTTGATAGAGATACAGAGTTCCCAGCTGGAAGCACCGGGAAATGCCTAATATAACAATTCTTTGAATCTGTACCTTATTACAGTTTCTTTTAGAGGAGTAACTTTGTTTGTAAGTTATACAAACATAACATTTATTTGAATTTGACTGATGAGTGAATGACAAAGTAGGGAGTGGGCCAAATATTGTTGTGATTGCGGCTGGCATGTAACATGATAATGTGTTGTCTACCACTTGAGAATTTGGAGCAGTTTTGTGTAAGTAGGTTCAATGTGAAGTGGATTTTCCCTGGAGTTGCGATGTTGACTGAATTTTGGAAGTTAAACACTGAATATACACGCAGATTGGGCTTGTCTATGTTCAAAGTCCCAAGGTTGGTGATGCAACGCCACGTGTTGGACAGGGTCAATTGCCAAGAGCGACTCGGTTCCCCCAACGTCAACAAAAAAAACGTCCGGAGGGAACAGCAATATGTTGCAGGTTTCATAAACAAGGAAAAAAAGAAAGGGCAAAGGCTCTCTGTGCTGATAGAAACGTTAGTGAAAAAATAAAGATGCTCGAAGAAGCACAGATAATGAGGTGCCATTCATGTGGGTATCATTCCAAGATGTTAAGAGGATTAGAAAATTTGGGAATGGAAAAGGGCGTAAAGAGGCCTTTCAAGAAATGGGTGCTAAAATCGAAGAGATTTTCAAAGTAACACAGCGCAAAGAGGAAAAAAAAAGGCTATAGGGCCCAACCGGGTTCGAACCGGTGACCTATTGATCTGCAGTCAATTGCTCTACCACTGAGCTATGGACCCACTTGTGATATCTGAAATTAATATACATATAAATACGCTTCTATAATGAAAGAAAACTGAATAGGTGCTAGGCGCTATTGTGTGGTTGACATGACGGATTCTTATGAAACCTTCTTTCCATCGAAAAAAGTTTTGGTCCCTTCTCCCTGCCACAGTTTTTAGCGCCCCCATCTGCTACATGAGAATTTAAGTGTTTAACTTTGAATGTTAGGGGCTTCCTTACATTAGCAAAACTTTTGCATAATATAGCAGTAGACACAAATTGAATCGTTATCCTTAACATAACCAGAAAAGCACAAATACTTCCCATGCATATGTTGATTTGAAAGGCACTGTTCTCCAACAGTTCAATAAGTTGATTGAAAGGTAATGTTTATAATCCAGATCTACGTTTAATACGTCTAAAAAAAAGACCTATGTTTATATAGGGTAGCACAATTTTAGCTAGGCACTATCCAAATTTAGGCATACAGTGAATTGGTCAAGATGAAGGAACCTCTGGGAAAATACTAGTATTTCATAGGAGAAAACGTAGCCAATAAAAAAAAAGGCAGAAGTAGAAAATCACACACTAATACCCTTGCTCATGTTGCTTTGGAGGGCACTTTTTTGCATCCAGATTTATGTTTGTTTAAAGGGCTAATTGCAAAACAACCATCCCTTCGGACTCCAATTGCGTTTTCATCATCCATTTTCAGATTTTGCGATTTCACCATCCATTTTTGAATCTGAACAACACTTTTACCATCAATCCGTTAAGAGGCTCTAACGGTGTTAAGTTGCTTGCACAAAGACAGAAATACCCTTTTGCGTATTTACCATTGTTTTGATCTTTATTGTGTGAATCAACCACAATTTTGACATGAGACATTTGAATAGATTGTAATTTCGAAATCTAGACAGAATTTGATATGAAATAAAGAGTTTTGTTCAAATTTCATCCAAATTTAAATTCTAGACAAAAATTCGAAGATAAGAGCAAGCTATCCAAGATGTGCATTGAGAAGTGATTCTAACGGAGACTGTTCTGTTCTATCCAAGATGTGCGTTGAGAAGTGTTCCTAATCTCTCTCGTCCGCTTGCGTCCTCTGTTTGAGAAGTTATTCTAATCAAGGCAAATTGACTCCGGTTGGATTTTGCAGCAAGGTGGTGCGCACCTCGATCGAATTGACTCTGCTTGAATTTTATAGCAAGGTGGTGCGCCCCAAGAAGATCCGCGCCCGCCCCCTGCTCCCGTCTGCTTGCAGCGCGCGCAGTCCGGCAGCTCGCAACGCACGCCCAGTCCACCCATGGCCCGAACGTGCCTCGCGCGCTCGAGCAGCGCGCACGGCCCTCGCCGCATCAATCCCTTCTGCCCGCCACCGCTCCAAAGCCCTAGGGTTAGGGTTCGCTCGAGGAGACGCTCGACTGGAACAGAGACAAGAAATAGAGGGAGGAAAGGCGTCGGGTCGAGAAAGAGAGGAGGAAAGGGTAGAAGGGTCCGATCCTTTTTTTTCTCCAATCGGGTTTCTTTTTTTTATTTGGTTAAATCGGGTC
>LAPY01000048.1:8272-27191 GCA_000970635.1 Eragrostis tef
GCTGCACAGCCCAGGCAGCATGAGTTGCCGCAGGAAAGCAGGGCAGCTGGTGGCATCAGGTGAGTGAATCGAGTACTCATCACCGGCCAGAAGTGCCGTGCAGTCCCTACTGCTGTCAATATCCACCAGTTCTGTACGATAAACCACATGCTCAATTATCCGCTTGAATACAAAAGTTGATCACTGTTTGTTTTCGGGTCAAATATGATTTGTCGTTCTCGTCCTAATTTCATCAGGAGCCTGTAACGCCTGCTTGGGCGCAAAGTAACGAACAGGCCCGGCCCAGTGAGCGCAATGCTGTTGGGCTCCAACCTGGAAGGCCTCGGATTTGTAGAATCTGGGCCCATAAGATAGAACGGAGCCGGAGCAGAGCCGAGCTTCAGCTTGGCAGGTCAGCCGATTGTCAGGGAAAGCGGCGGGAAGGGCGTCGCCTGTTCCCTCCATTTCCTTCTCGTCTCCTCCGCTGCGGAGGCAAGAGCGCCAGGTCTTCCGCGCAGGGGAGAAGAAGGGGAAGTCGGGGCACTCGTCAGCCTCGTCCTGCTGGTCGTCTTGCTCGTCTCTCGCGAGCTGCGAGTATCGGTACGCGCCTTGTGCTTGTTTGTCGCCGCAGGTCTGCTTGCTTCGTTTGGTGGGGGTGATTCGGGACCGGGTGTGGAAATCGGGTGGTGGATGATTTGGTTTCCGTGTGTGTAGGTATGGATCTAGAGTGCGATGGTCCTGACCTCGACCGCGTCGGCAAAGGGGACGGGGGAATCACCAATGGTACGGCAATCTCTTTATATCTCTCGTTTTCTTCGCTTGTTGATGTTGCAAGCAGAAACTGCTGAAATGTCGATCTACTGTTAGATTATCTAGGCATTAATTTTCGTTGCTTAAATTTTGTACTAAAAGACTGTCTCAACCGCATTTAGTAGTACTCAACCAGAGATACATATTTTCTCAAGAACTTAATATTGCTCCGTATCCAACTAGTGTGACTTTTCAGTTGACATGAAAACTGAAGATCAATTCAGGACTCTCCTTCGCAAAAAAAAAGGATCAATTCAGGAAACATTGTGTACTGAACATGGAAAAGATAGGAAAACGTGTGTTCAATAAACCTCTCGAGTGAAACTTTGTTCTGTTACATTTTGGCAATATTATGATATGTTATATGTTTTCTTGATTTCCTCCAATCTAACTACTGTGCCTTATCAGTTGACCTGTCGACTGAAAGTCTGTTCAGTTATCTTCACGTATTTTACATGGGGGAAAAAAGTTCGGTTGACCTCTATCATGAATGTTTGTTCGATTGCATTACAACAATGATCAAAACGCAACATAACCTTCATCAACTTCTTTCTTATTCAAGTGTTGTGCCTTTTGGTGCCTAGGCGTGGAAGATGTAGGTGGCAATGCTGACAATGGCATAGTTGAAAAAGAGGAGAGCACTGGCAGCATCCCTAGCCCACTGTTTTCCGAAACAAAACCAAAGAAAAGGCTCACTTCCAAGGTGTGGGACGACTTTATACCCACCTACGTCGACGGGAGGCTTGCAGGAGCTGAATGTATGCACTGTCACCAGGTTTTCAACAACAGTGGCACGACCGGTCTCCGGAATCACCAGGCCAAGTGCAACCCTAGGACTCGGAAGAGACCGAGGCAGCAGGAGGACGCGTCCTTGGCATATACGCAGAAGAGCACGGCGGCACTTGTCTCTGATCCGAAACAGAAGAAGCTCACATTCATGCTATCCAGCCAAAAGAAATGCACGGGCACAATAGCTGCAACAATTGTGCAGAAGGAGCTTGAGTTGCCTAAGAATCCCCCCGATTTGAACAAGAAAAAGCAGGAGGATCACCAGGAGGAGAAAAATCTTGCTTTTCCTGGTATTTCCGTTGAAAAGAATACAGATAATCAGTCTCATGGAGAAAATGCATTCCCTGAACAGGACATCGCCGCTGATATGAGCAGGAAGAATATGGAAGTTGATTGGAACTGTTTCCCTGAAGAAATTATCAGGATACTGGTCATGCAGGGGCAATGCCCAGGAATGCTGGAGCAAGATGGATTCAAGAAGCTTGTTTCTTTGTTGAATCCTATGGTCAAGATGCCGTCCCGTTCCAATGTGATACAGAACTTTTGGAAGCTGTATAAGCAAGAAGAATCCAAGCTTAAGGAGAAGTTAAAAGTCTTAAGCAGCCGTGTTTGCTTGAGTGCTTTTATGTGGCACTATGATCCACTGCTGTCATTCTTGTGCTTGAGTGTTCACTACATCGATGACGAATGGGTGAAGCAACAAAAGATCATCGGATTTAAACATGTATATCCCTCTCGCAGCACCGCAGAAGAACTGACCAGGGAACTGACTTATATAATATTGGACGCTATCAAAGAATGGGATCTTCATGGCAAGGTTTTCAGCATTATACTGGATGATGCATTCATTTATGATTCAGTGGTGTCAAAGGTCATAGTCAATCTTCAGGACTGCAAAAAAATAGCCGGAAATCGGAGTTTGTTTGTGGTATGCTATGCAACTCATTTACTTGATGGGGTTATTCAGGTTTTGGTGGATGAACTTGACATGATCACGGAGAAATCTGCAAAGTATTCCAAGTATAAAATAGGTCCCATCACTTCAGTAGTACATTATCCCAACTGCAGATATGCACCATCAACGGAAGATTTGAGAAAAGCACGGAAAATATGCAAGATCTTGGAACGTTTTCATAAACACAAGGACTTCATGCACAATTCTCCTAGTTCAGCTGACGTCTTTGACAAGTTGTGGGATGTGAAGGAGGAGGCGCATATCAAAGCTGATATGTACAGCCGACCTTATTCCAACTACAGGAAGGAGGAAGCATTTTCCAGTGTGCGCTGGAAGATGCAAAGGAAGTTCGATGAATGCTGGAAACTTTGTTTCTTTCATTCATGTATGCCAATGGTCATGGATCCTAAATACCGCCTGGAACGCATCAAGTCACGCATACAAGATTTTACTATGGCTACTCATTACAGTCTGGATGAGGACATAGACGATTATATTCACTATGTGCATGATACACTGCTTAGCCTCTTCAATGAATATTCAAGTCAGGTGGACGATCCTAACTGCATTTCTGGGTCTGCAAGTACCAAGAAAAATGCCGTGGACGGAGATGAGCTGGTGGAGTACTATGTTCACCTTGAGTCTAGATTTCCATATGGTAAGCGACCGTTGTCTGAACTTGATCAGTACTTGCAAGAGCCATGCCTTACGACGGGTGAGTCCAGCGTTCTCCAGTGGTGGAAGGAACATAGCTTGACCTATCCTACAATTTCTCGGATGGCACGTGATATATTGGCACTACCGTAGGTTACTGACTGCAAGGTAGCAATAAGGACTGCAAAAATAGCAATATCAGAGTCATGTCGTAGCTACTGGACTGAAGAGATTGTATGTGCTCAGGATTGGCTCAAACCGGCTGGTAACACTTGTGCTTCTGCATTTCTGTTTTTGCTTTATCTGACCACATACTCCTACTTACGGACCTTGCCTGACCTGTATTTGCAGAAACTGCAACAGTGGAGTCAACCGATGATCTTTAGAAGGAATACGTCACCTTTCAAATCTTGCGTGCTTGCTGCTTTCTTTTTTCGCCCTCTATAGTCTATGCTGGTGGCCATGCCTTATTATTTATAGCTACCTTTCGGATACTAGATTCTTTTTTTCTTTTCTTTTTTTTTGGCGAGGGTTTCGGATACTAGATTCGAAGAGGGAAATGCATCTAACAACACTCTTGGTGGAATTTCAAGCAATTTCAGGGTGCTAGATTAGTTGTTCATGGAGGTCTAATGAGTTCTGTATGCATGGCCATTGTGGAACCTGCCAGTACGTAGTTCATGTATCTAGTTTTATATAGTACGTACTTCAAAAAAATATGAGATGCTATAACCTTATTAACATGCTGTCTGATGGTCCTTGAATTATATATTCAGACGTTGACCTACTTTGAATGAATGGTTTTTTCGGAGCTTTGAGTTCATAAATCTTCAATACTGTAGTATGGTGTCCTTAGGCTTTGGCTGCGCATTAAGCTTTGCTAATTGTTTGCACCAGTATGATTCGTTGGTTAGCTGAGAACAATGATGCTAGGGATGATGGACGCATCAGTTAGCGCCTCTGCTGATCTCCATGAGGCCATGACCCTGAGAATTGTGCGATGCAGAGGCGAGGGTTCGTCTGCCGGCATGGCGACCAGCTGCGCAGCCCAGGCAGGCAGCATGAATTGCCTCAGGAAAGCTGGTGTCATAGGTGAGTGAATCGAGTACTCATCACTGGCCAGAGTGCAATGCAGTCCCTACTGCAGTCATGGACACTACCACAAAAGTTGGTCATTGTTTGTTTACAGGCCAAGATGATTTGTCAATGTCCTTTCGGAAGAAACAAAGGATCGCAATTCATCAGGAGTCTACCAATTTCTTTTCCAAACTAAAAGTTACGAACAGGCCCGGCCCATTGAGGGCAAAGCTATCGGGCTCCCACCTGGCAGGCCTGGTATTTGTAGAAGTTGAGCCCGTAAAGATGGAGGGAGCGGGAGCGGAGTCGCAGAGGTGAGAGCTTGGGCGGGGGGAAGCGGCGGGAAGGGCATCGCCTGTTCCTTCCATTGCCGTTTCGTCTCCTCCGCCCGCCGAGGCGAAGAGCGCCAGGTCTCCTCCAGATTCACGGAAGGGGGCGCCAGGGCGGAATCCATATCCACTCATCTGTCTCGTCCGATCGGCCACCTTGCTCGTGCCCGCGAGCTGCGAGGATCGGTACGCGCCTTTCTCTGGTTCCTGGTGGGTAACGCGCTGCTTCCTGTTCGTCGCCGTAGATTTTTTTTTTCTGGTCGAATCGCTTGGATGCGATTGGGGAAAGGGTGTGCCTAAGCGGGATGTGGATGATTTGATTTTCGTGGTGTGTAGGTATGGATCAAGAGTGCGATAATCCTGACCCTGGCCGCATCGGCAGAGGGGACGGGGGAATCACCAACGGTACGGCAATCTCTCTTTGCTTGTTGATGTTGTAAACAAAACTGCTGAAATGTTGATATACTGTTAGATTATCCAAGCATAAAAAGTTGGCATAATTTTTCTCATAAAGACTGTCCAATCGCATCTGGTAAAACTCAAACAAAGATACATATTTTCTCAAGAATGTAAATTGCTCCATATTCAACTACTGTGCCTTAGTTGACATGAAAACTGAAAATCTGTTCAGGAAACCTTTTGTGTACGGAACATGCAAAAGGAAATCGTGTGTTTAGTAAACCTCTCGAGTCAAATTTTATTCTATTGCATTTGGACAATGTTCAGATATGGTTCATTTTTCTTATATTTCCTCCATTTCCGACTACTCTGCCTTTTCAGTTAACCTGTCGGCTGAAAGTATGTTCAGTTATCCTCACGTATTGTAAATGGGGAAAAACATGTTCTGTTAACCTCCACCATGAAAGTTTGTTCGATTGCATTTTGACAACGATCAAATCAGAACATAACTTTCAACTTGTTTCTTATTTAAGTGTTGTGCCTTTTGATGCCCAGGTGTGGAAGATGCAGGTGGCAATGTCAGCAATGGCATAGTTGAAAAAGAGGAGAGCACTGGCAGCATCCCTAGCCCACTGTTTCCAGACACAAAGCCAAAGAAAAGGCTCACTTCCAAGGTGTGGGACGACTTTATACCCACCTACATCGATGGGAGGCTTGCACGAGCTGAATGCATGCACTGTCACCAGGTTTTCAACAACAGTGGCACGACCAGTCTACGAAATCACCAGGCTAAGTGCAATCCTGGGACTCGGAAGAGACCGAGGCAGCAGGAGGACGCATCATTGGCATATACACAGAAGAGCATGGCAGCAGTTGTCTCTGATCCGACACAGAAGAAGCTCCCGTTCATGCTATCCAGTCAAAAGAAATGTACAGGCACAATAGATGCGTTAACCGTGCAGAAGGAGCTTAAGTTGCCTAAGAACCCCTCCGATACGAACAGGTCAAACCAGGAGGTTCATCAGAATGTGTATCATGAGAGACTTGCAGCACCCAAGGAGAAAAATCTTGCTTTTCATGGTATTTCCGCTGAAAGGAATGCAGAGATAATGGCTCTTCCGCAGAAAAATCTGGAAGTCGATCGGAGCTGTTTCCAGAGTGAAGAAGTTTTCATGATAATGGCCATGCAGGGGCACCACCCAAGCATAGTGGAGCAAGATGATTTCAAGAAACTTGTTGGATGGTTGAATCCTATGGTCAAGATGCCGTCCCGTTCCGACGTGAGACAGAACTTTTGGAACCTGTATAATCGAGAAGAGTCTAAGCTTAAGGAGAAGCTAAAAGCCTTACGCAGCTGTGTTTGCTTGAGTGCTTTTATGTGGCACTATGATCCAAGGCAGGCATTCTTGTGCTTGAGTGTTCATTACATCGATGATGAATGGGTGAAGCAACAAAAGATCATCAGATAAAAGACGTGTAGATCCCTCTCGCAGCGCAGAAGAACTAACCAGGGAACTGACTTCTATCATAATGCGAACCATTGAAGAATGGAATATCCATGGCAAGGTTTTCTGCATTATACTGGATGATGCATTTAGTGATGATTCAGTGGTGTCAAACGTGAAAGTAAATCTTCAGGAACGCATCAAAGTAGCCGCAAATCGGAGTTTGTTTGTGGTATATCATGCAGCTCATTTACTTGATGGGGTTATTCAGGTCTTGGTGGATGAACTTGACATAATCAAGGAGAAATCAGCAAAGCATTCCGAGTATAAAATGGGTCCCATCGCTTCAGTAGTACGTTATCCCAACTGCAGATATGCGCCCGCAACGGAGGCCTGGAAAAAAGCACAAAAAATATGTGAGATCTTGGAAGGTTTTCATAAATCCATGGACTTCATGCACAATTCTCCTAGTTCAGCTGACGTCTTTGACAAGTTGTGGGATGTGAAGGAGGAGGCGCATATCAAAGCTGATATGTACAGCCGACCTTATTCCAACTACAGGAAGGAGGAAGCATTTTCCAGTGTGCGCTGGAAGATGCAAAGGAAGTTCGATGAATGCTGGAAACTTTGTTTCTTTCATTCATGTATGCCAATGGTCATGGATCCTAAATACCGCCTGGAACGCATCAAGTCACGCATACAAGATTTTACTATGGCTACTCATTACAGTCTGGATGAGGACATAGACGATTATATTCACTATGTGCATGATACACTGCTTAGCCTCTTCAATGAATATTCAAGTCAGGTGGACGACCCTAACTGCACTTCTGGGTCTACAGCTAGCAAGAAAACTGTCATGAACGGAGATAAGCTGGTGCAGTATTATCATTACACTGAATCTGAGTATCCATATGGTGAGCTTCCGTTGTCTGAACTTGATCAGTATTTGCAAGAGCCACGTCTTATGGCAGGTGAGTCCAGTGTTCTTGAGTGGTGGAAAGAACATAGCCTGACCTATCCTACGATTTCTCGGATGGCACGGGATATATTGGCACTACCGTCTACTATTGACTGCGAGGTAGCAATAAGGACGGCATTTTCCAATGTGCGGTGGAAGATGCAAAAGAAGTTCAATGAACGCTGGAAACTTAGTTTCTTTCATTTATGTATGCCTATGGTCATGGATCCTAAATACCGTCTGAAACGCATCAAGAGACGCATACAACATTTTGATTATGCTACTCGTCATAGTCTGGATACGGACATAGACGATTATATTCATTACGTGCATGATACTTTACTTAGCCTCTTCAATGAATATTCAAGTCAGGTGGACGACTCTAACTGCACTTCTGGGTCTACAACTAGCAAGAAAACTGTCATGAACGGAGATAAGCTGGTGGAGTATTATCATTACACTGAATCTGAGTATCCATATGGTGAGCTTCCGTTGTCTGAACTTGATCAGTATTTGCAAGAGCCACGTCTTATGGCAGGTGAGTCCAGTGTTCTTGAGTGGTGGAAAGAACATAGCCTGACCTATCCTACGATTTCTCGGATGGCACGGGATATATTGGCACTACCGTCTACTAGTGACTGCGAGGTAGCAATAAGGACCGCAAGAATAGCAATGTCAGAGTCAGGTCTTAGACACTGGATTGGAGAGACTGTATGTACTCAGGATTGGCTCAAACCGGCTGGTATGACGTGCTTCTGCATTTCTTTTTTGCTTTATTATCGGACCGCATACTCTGACAGTCCTACTAACAAAACCTGCGATGTTTTTGTAGGAACCACAACTGTGAAGTCAACGGATGGTATTTAGATCGGTGACGATGAGAACGCCTTATTTAGTTACCTTTTGGATACAAGATTCGGAGATGAAAAAGCACGGTAACCCTTTTGGGGGAATTTTAAGCAAATTCAGGATAGTAGATTAGTTGCTCATGGATGTCTAGTGTTTTGTATGCATCGTCATTGTGGAGTTATAGCACTTTTCACGGTATTTCTGTATCTAGTGTTAAATTCTCTTACCAACAGGCTGTCTGATGGTCCTCAAATTATGGATGCTTTTTTTGGAGCTTTGAGGTCGTAAATCTTGATTGCTAGTATAGTGCCATCAGGCTTTGTTGCACCAGTATGATTTTTTTGGTTGACTCTGAGCAATAATGCTACGCTTTGCCTTTGCAGCACTCACCCACGCATGTTTTTTTTTCTTTTTTTTTCCATTCTTGTTCATGGGGCTCAAGGAGGTTATGCCTTGATATTTTGAGAAGAGGATATAGTTTTTCAACCGCCCAATGAAACATAACTCTTAAATCATTACGAGAACAGTCATGCTGCTAAGGCACTCAACTGCAATTTATCTTAAAATATGTATTATATTGTGCCAAAAACAAAAGCCTTGGAAGATACTGTCAAAACGTTATTGTTGTGTATAATTAGGTTAAAGTCTTCGAAGATGTTTATAGGGGTAAGATTTGCGTATATGTGTTTATAAAGATGAGTGCACAACTACATCTTGGGTTGGCCATGATCGGAGAGCGAACTGAGAGTAGAACTTTTCTTTCTTTTTTTCGGGGAGAGAGTAGAATAACTGATCATTTATCGCGCAAATCATGAGGAAACACAGAACGGCCCACGATTATTCAGATAGGCCAATATATGGAAGCCGAGCAAACAACACGAATTGTTCTGCCCAGAAAGAAAAAGGGCGGCCCACGAATCACTTTCCTACCGATCATTCATTTCGGCACACGAACGGGCGGCGCTTTGCGAGGGCCCGCGGAGGCGGCGGCGGCGGGAAAGCCTTTCCCCAGTTTCGCCGTTCCCTCCATTGCGGGCAGCCTAGGTTCTTCCGCGACCTGAGTTTCCCTCCCGTCGCCCCTATTCCCTCCGCGCGGAGTCCAGCTTTACCTGTCCGCCTGGTGCGATTCGGTATGTGCTTGCCTCTACCTGTTTTTCCCGATCGATCTTGGTTTTGACGGATTCATTGATTGTCCGTCTCGGAAGCGAGGGTGAACTTGGAAGATATGAGTTCCTTCCCGGGATGTCCTTGTGGTTGTTGTGGTAGCAGCGCGATAGGCAGTTTCTGTACCTTTACGTTTATCCCTGAATTTTACTACTTTCTTATTTTAGTCTATAATTTGCTAGGTTGCTTGTTCGAATGCCATAGAGCTCAGCTCAGTTTGGCCTTCTGTTCATAGTGCGCTGATTTATTCACGTGTAAGATTAATTTGAGTTAAAACTCCAGAAGTGTTTAGACATCATACATATATATTATATCAGGGCCGTCGCCGAGAATCTGTGGCCCCAGTGGGAAACAAAAGAACTGGGCCCTATAGAATTCACAAGTTTTTTTTTCGATTACACGGCTGCTTCGCCTACCGCTGAAAGCAAAAAGCCGTTAAATTCTAGAAAATTCGCTCCAACGGAGAGTGCAACCCAGAACCTCAAAAGTGCTACTCGGGTGCCTTAACCACTAGGCCAAAGACCCTTTTCGCTATGGAATTCGCGACTTGTGAAAAAAAAATTAAAATATGACAAGCTGATAGCATAGGCTATGGTTTAAAAGCAAAATACTTTATACATACACAATTGGCTAATGCAACTGAAATACTAAGACGAGCTCGATTAGTTTTCTTAATTAACAAGATACATATGTTTTTAGATTAAAATAGCGTACCGACTTAACTAAAAGAAAATGAAAAGCATTAGAGAAAGATAATGACCATGCATACTGATGATACTCGTGAGCAACAATAATGGCTCATGGAAAGGGAAAAGAAAATAAAAAAATTTGGGAACCTGCTTGAGTTGCCGTGGAACTCCAATCTGAATTTTGCTTTTTTTAGACGAATTTTACTTGGTAAAAAAGGCTTCAGAACTGCCCATTTGCTATGGGCCATGTCCCACAGTTCACAGTCCAAACAGATGCTCTTGTATACCAGCCCACAGGCACAGCCCAAATAACGGTTCATCTTCTTCCTCCTTTCAGTTCGTGTACAGGAGCTTCCAGCAGGTCTTTAATGGCGACCTTGTGAATAGATTGGATGAATGAAATAGTTGGCCTAAATTATCAAGGTATAACAAGCCCCTTACATCATCAACGCACTGAGTCGCACATGTTTCTTTCCTAATGGACCATTACTGAATTTTGCTTGGCCTTTATCCTCTATATAAGTTAGGAATTTTGGGGCCCCAATTATTTGGGGGCCCTGTTCGGTCGGCCATATAGGCCCTGCCGATCGACCGGGCTGATTATATATGTTCTCTACTGGCTCCATATTTGACCACTGTTTAGCTTACTTTCGACTAACAGTTTATTCAGTCAACCTCCGCTATTTTGTTTTTACATGTTCACATCAAATGAAAGTTTCGTTGATAACATTATGATTGATGGCTTTGTTTCATACTCTGAATTTTCACCTCTTGATACCTAGGCATGGAAGATGTTGACAATGCAAACAATGATGTAGCTGAAAAAGAGGAGAGCACTGACAGTGTGCACAGCCCGCTTTTCTCCGGCACAATGCCCCAAAAAAGGCTTCGCTCAAAGGTGTGGGATGACTTCATACCCACCATTGTCGATGGGAAACTTGCAGGGGCTCAATGCATGCACTGCCGCTGAACCTTCAACTGCACTGGCACCACTGGTACTTCCAACCTGCAAAATCACTTGGCCAAATGTAACCCTGAAACTATGAAAAGGCCAAAGCATCAGGTCACGAAGACGGCTGGTTCTGACCCAAGACAGAAGAAGCTTCCATTCCTGCTATCCAGGCAAACCAAACGCGCCAGCACAACAGATGCAATGCCTGTGCAGGAGCTTGTCTTACCTGACATTCTCACCGAAAAGAATAGGAAGAATCAGGAGGTTGACCAGAATGTGTACCATGAGGAAATTGCAGAACCTGGGTTTCCCATTGATCTTCAGAAGAATCGGTCTCATGAGCAAACTGCATTGTCTGAGCAGGACTTTTCCAGTGGCAGGAGTCAGAAGAATCAGGTGGTTGATCAGAACTGTTCTCCTGAAGAACTTGTCAGGCTATTGGCCATACATGGGCACCTACCAAGGATGATGGAGCAAGATGGGTTCAGGAAGGTATTGGCTTGCTTGGATCCTATGGTCACAATGTCGTCCAGCTATGACTTCATAGGAACCACCATGGCCTTGTTTCAGAAAGAAAAGCAGCTTTGGACAGTCGTATTTGCTTGAGTGCTTATTTGTGGAATCATGATCCGCACTTGGCTTTCCTGTGCTTGAGCGCTCACTACATAGACGATGAATGGGAGAATCAGCAAAAGATCATCACATTTTCTCCTGTGGACTCCTCTTGCAATGCGAAAGAGTTGTGCAATATCATACTGGAAGCTATTGCAGAATGGGGTCTTGATGGCAAGGTCTTCAGCATTATTCTGGATGATGCGTTCATTGATGATTCAGTGGCTTCAGATGTCAAAGCTGGACTCCAGAAGCGAAACAAACTCTCTGCATCTCAGAGCATGTTTGTGGTACGTTACGCATCTCATTTACTTGATCAGGTTATTCAGGTGGGGCTGGATGAACTTGACAAAATAATGGAAAAATCATCAAAGTGCTTCAAGTATACAGAGGTTCGCAACCGTTCAAAGGTGCAGTATCCCAACTGCAGAAATGCACCATCACCAAAAGACTGGAGAACAGCAAATCACATTTGTGAGATATTGGAAGATTTTCACGTCTACATTGATGTGATGCCCAAATTCCCTAGGCCAGATTATCTCTTTGACACACTGAAAAAAGTGTTTCGTAAAGCTGATTTTTACAGTGGGTTATACAATAGTGATGAAGCATTTTCCAATGTGTTGGAGAAGATAAAACAAAAGTTCCATGAGTGCTGGAAATCCTGTTTCTTGCACTTCTGTATGCCTATGGTCATGGACCCTGAATATAGTTTGAATGCATCAAGCCTCATGCTCAGGACAAAGATGAAGATGACTATATTCGCAAAGTGCGTGATACATTTATCATCCTCTTCAATGAATATTCAGGTGAAGTAGCTGACTCTAACTGCGCTTTCGGGTCCAAAACTAGCAAGGAAACTGTCTTGGATGAAGATACACTATCAAAGTATTATCAGGATTCTAAAAAACTATCTTGTGAACGACCAATGACCGAACTTTGTCAGTACTTGCAAGAGCGACGTCCTGCAACAAGAAAGACCAGCGTTCTCCAGTGGTGGAAGGAACATAGCCTGACCTATCCTACAATTGCTCGGATGGCACGTGATATATTGGCTCTACCATGCAATGATGACTGCAGCCTAGCTAAAATAACTGCTGGACTGGCGATGTGTGAGTCAGCTAGTGAGAGGCATGTTGAAATGCTTGTCTGTACTCAGGATTGGCTCACACCAGCTGGTATAGCCTGCGCTCTTGCATCTCCTGTTTGCATCTGATCACATGTTTGTACTAACTAATATTCATGTCTGTAACTCTTTATAGGCACCAAATATGTGGAGCCATCCAATGATATATAGAAAGTCAAATAGCTCTTTATCCTTATGTTTCCAATGTAAGGTGCTTTCCTCATTTACCCTCTGCACTCAGCTGCTGGCAATGACTCATTTAGTTGCATACATGATGCAGAATTTTGATAGGTGAATTCATGCGACACTTTGTGTGGAACTTCAAGCAACTTTTGGGCACTAGTTACAATTATTAAGGGAGCTTTTTTTTTTTGGGTGTGTGTGTGTGTGTGGTTCTGAGTCCGGAGTTTGTCAGTAGTTCCTACTTGTTTCAGATACCTCCTCTGATAAATTATTAGATTTCTAAGTGGTACTTGATGATCCTGGCCATTGTCTTCTTTTAGCACTGATTACTGATATTCGTATATTCAGGTTCTTCGAACAATTTTCTGTCCGAGTTCATTCCTGTCCAGTGCTATTATCAGTGTGTTACGGCTGGGAATGTGTACATGCTTTGCTAATTGTGCACCAGATTTATTTGTAGGTAGAAGACTTCCTCTGAAAAGTGATTCCCTGCCTGCTTCGCTTTTGCAGCCCTCACGCCCGCTGCCAGTGCTTAAGCCACTCCCAAATAATACACAATTCATCCGTTGTATTAGTAGTATTACTCAGATGATGAAATAAAGATCGGAAATTTGGGTGTGGATTGAAATACGTCTGCGGAAGAAAGCACGGCCCACGAAACGTTCTACCCAAAAAAAGGAGGTACGGCCCACGAATCACTTTCCTTCGGATATATGCAGTGCTCTACGAGGGCGCGGCGGCGGCTGTGGCGGGGAAGGCTTTCCCCAGTTCCGCCGTTCCCTCCATCGCGGCCTTGCGGGGGGCAGCCTCGGTTCTTCCGCGACCTGAGTTTTTCCTCCCGTCTCCCTTGTTCCCTCCGCGCGGAGTACAGCCTTCAGCCCTTCCCCGTCTCGTGCGATTCGGTATGTCATTGCCTCTTCTTGATGGTTTCTGGGTCGAATACACGCTGCTACCTTTTTGTTTCCCCCGACTGATCTTGCTTTTGGCTGATTCATTTGATTATCCGTGTCGAAAGCGAGGGCGGAACTTGGAAAAAAATATACTAATTGGTTTAAATAAGTTCTCCCCAGGCAGTCCAGGTGCTAGCAGCTTGATGTGATAGTTTATCTTGCTTTATGTTGATGCCCTAAATGTTACTCCTATTTCGTCAGTCTTGCTTGGTTGATTGCTGAAATGCCACAGAGCCCAATTTGTCCTTCAATTCATATAGTGTGCTAGTCATGCTTAATCCACTTCCTGAATTATTTCATACACGATTCATCTGTCACATTTTCAGAAGAAGTGTAAGTTGGCCAATCAACCAAAAACCGTATTGTTCAGATGATTAAAGAAGACGCCGGAATCTTGTTGTACAAACGGTCTAACAGAGCAGCATATTTTCATTTCCTATTTAGGTGTGGATTATTTTCATCCACCTAATTGCTGCATTTATTGGACTTGTCATTTCTTTAGTACAGAACCATTTCTGCTGGAACGTTCAAAGACTCATGATTCTTGATCCAGGATGATTTCTTTGTGACCAAACACATTTCCATTATAAATACATATTTTTTTGGCTGACAGAAAAACAGAAGGATGTGTAGATAATCATACACCTCTTGTGCATTGTGCAAGAAAAAAAAAGATGTCCGCTCCTCTCGAATAGTATTGTCTCATAAACATATTGAAAACCGAAATTGTTAATCAAAGTTGTCCCTTGGAGATGCCACTCTAAGAAAACTTTATGTCATTAGAATAGATGGAGTCGAATATCTGTCTCGTGTGAAAACATGCTGTTGTCGGAGCCCAACAAACATCACAAAACGGCCCAAGAAGCGGCTTTGCTGGTGGCGGCGAGAAAAGCCTTCCCCTTATCCTACCTTACCCCGCATTGCAGGTAGCTTCGGACCTCGGTTTTCCCTGCACCTAAGCTTCACCCTCGTCTCCAATCCAGCCGTGCCGATCCTTCTAATCCAGCTGCGTCTCTCTCACGTGTATTGCCTGTAGACCTGTCTAGATCGGTGTCTCTTTTTCTAGTTCTTGTTGGATTTCTGTGTATAATGATGCGAATAATGTACCTGTTCCTGGGATATTTCGAAAATGGGTGTCAAACTTGGGATAATGGATTCGTTTTCTTGATGTAGGTATGGAGGAAGAGTGTCAGGGTCCCAACTGCATCGACAAAGAAGATGAAAAAAGGAATGGTATGGTTCCCTCTTGGGCTTTTTCAGTTACTGTTTTTTCATTGTATATCATCTAAAATGTTATTGTCCCAGTTTGCTCAGTTGATTATTGAAATATCACAGAGCCCCACACAGTCTGTCATCCCCCGTGTTCATTATTCATGTAGAACAAGTTAAGTTAAACTCCCAAATGAAAGTTTGTTCAATTGTACTAAGACATTGTTGTAAAAAGTGACAATTTTTTTTCTCAAGTGGCTCTATATGATACTACTGTGCCTATTTCAGTTAAGCTCTTGAATGAATGTTTGCCAACCTCTTCTATTTTACATATGATAAAAGTGTGCTCAGATGAATGCTTGAATAAACCAAATGGCAGCATGGCTTTGGCACATCCCGCCCCTGCCTCCGTCTCTTTCTCAAACAATCACATAAATGTTCAAATAGCTACATAACTTCTGCACATGTGTCACTTTATAAATTTATGCCTCTTGACTTGATGCCTAGGCATGGAAGATGTCGGTGAGAATGCCAGCCATGACATAACTGAACAAGATGAGAGCATTGACAGCGTCCTTAGCCCACTGTCTTCAGACATAAAGCTAAAAAAAAGGCTCCGTTCAAAGGTATGGGGTGACTTTATACCCATATTTGTTGATGGAAAGGTTGCGCGGGCTGAGTGCATGAGCTGCCACCAGGTCTTCAACTGCAGTAGCTCTTATGGCACCAGCAACCTGCTAAAGCACCAGATCAAGTGCACCTCTGGGACTCAGAAGAGACCAAGGCTGCAGGAGCATAAATCCTTGATATCTGCACAGAAGAGCACAACAGCAGCTGGTGCCGATCCAAAACAGAAGAAGCTTTCATTCTTACCATCCAGACAAAATAAATGCTTGGGCACAACAGAGGATCTTGCCTTTCAAGACACTCACGTAGAAAAGAATAGAAAGAATCAGTGGGATGATCAGAATGGGTCTCGTAAAGAAGTCACAACACTAGAGTGGAAGAATTTTGCTTCTGACCCAGCCATTATTCCCAATGACAACAACATGCCAGCAGAACCAGGAGGTTGTTTGGAACCATTCTCCTGAAGATCTCATCAGGATATTTGCGATGCATGGGCATCTACCAAGGATGATGAAGCAAGATAGATTCAGAAAGCTAGTAGCTTGGTTGCATCCTCTGGTTAAAATGCCATCCTATGATGACCTCATTGACAAAACCTACGTAGTTTTTAAGCAAGAAGAATCCAAACTGAAGGAGAAGTTAATAGCTTTACGTAGTCAGGTTTGCTTAAGTGCATATATGTGGCACTACAATCAAGGCTTGGCATTCTTATGCTTGAGTGTTCACTACATCGATGATGAATGGGAGAAGCAGCAAAGGATCATCACATTTTGTCCGGTGGACCCCTCTTGCAATGCAAATGAATTGAGTAATATCATATTGAGAACTATAGAACAATGGGGTCTTGAGGACAAGGTTTTCAGCATTGTACTGGATGATGCATTCGTTGATAATTCAGTGGCTTCAAACGTCACAGCTAGACTCCAGAAACAGAACAAACTAGCTGCAAACAGAAGCTTGTTTGTGGTACGTTACGCAACATATTTAATTGATCAGGTTATGCAGGTGGGGCTGGATGAACTTGACAAATTCAGCGAGAAGTCAACAAAATGTTCCAAATGTACAGTGAGCCCCTCGCCTTCAGTGGTACAGTATCCCAACTGCAGATATGCACCATCAAGGAAAGACTGGATAACAGCGCAGAAAATTTGTGCGATCTTGGCACATTTTCATGGTTACATGGAGTCAATGCACAACAACCCTAGTCCCGTTGAATTCTATGACAAGCTGTGGGATGTGAAGAGAAAAATACGTAGGGAAGCTGATTTCTATGATCAAGCTGGTTTTGCCTACATGGATAAAGGATTTTCCAATGTGCTGTATAAGATGCAGCAGACGTTCAAGGAACTCTGGGAATTTTGCTTCTTCCATTTCTGCATGCCTATGGTTATGGATCCTAAACACCGTCTGGAACACATCAAGTCGCGCATGAATTTATTCTATTGGGATGATTATCGCAATTTGGATAGGGACATAGATCATTATATTCATTAGGTGCACGATACATTGCTTTGTCTCTTTTATGAATATTCAAATCAGGCTGAAGATGTTAACGACAAGTCTGGGACTAAAACTAGCAGGGAAACTGGTGATGCGTTGGTGCAGTATTATCATCATGCTGAATATCCATATGGTAAGCGACCGTTGACTGAACTGGACCAGTACCTGCAAGAGCCACATCTGGCAACTGGTGAGTCCAGTGTTTTCCAATGGTGGAAGGAACACAGCCTGACATATCCTACGATTGCTCGGATGGCACGCGATATATTGGCACTACCATGCAATACTGACTACAATGTAGCAATAAGCAATGCAAAAGTAGCAATGTCTTTGTTAGATAACAAATAGTTTATCGAAGAGCAAGTCTGTATTCAAGATTGGCTCAAACCAGCTGGTATGTTATATGTTTTGTATTTCTTTTGGTTTCATCTGATCATGCAAGCATACTAACCTAACTTCTAATGTCTTTAGGGAGCACAACCGTGAAGCAAACGGATGATCTGCAGAAAGAATATGTAATCCTATGCTCCATTCAAGCTGCATTACTCATTTGCATTCTCTAATCTGTGCTGCTGGAAGTGACTCTTTTAATTGCTTATCCGATGCAGGATTCGAGGATGTGAATCGTACAAACACTTTAGGTGGTGAAATTCATGCAGTTTTTGGATACTATTTAGTTGCTGGTGCAGGTGTTATGATGTTTGTGTACGTATATGTGGTTTGGAGCTTGTCAGTCTATCTTGCTTGTAGTTTCAGATATAACCGGAAGTTTCAGATACGCTGACCTTGACCTTTTGATGGTCCTCAATTAGCTATGCTCTTCTGGATCATTTGATTCTTTCCTGCTCTCTATTCTGTTATGGTCTTCTAAGGCTAAGATCATGTACTTCTTTTACTGATTTCTGCACCGATTTTAGCCAAAAGATAAAAGAAAAAAAAAGGAGAAAAGTTAAGACCTTATCTGAAGTCTGAACAAGGACACACACGCACGCTTCTAATCGCTTTTCCCACTTCCAGAACCATGTTTCATCTGTTGCATGTATCAAACGTAAGTTGGTCAATGGACTGAAAATATTGTAGATCAAGAGCAATGTTGATGCAGATTCTACTATACTTTACTTTCAGGCTGGTTTTCGTCGACTCATGAGGGCAGAGGTCAGGAACATCTGAGACTTTTCCTCGAGACGATTTAGACCTAAAGTATTAGTCATGAAATAAAGAAAAGAGTATTTTTATGACATAGTAAGGTAAGCGTGTCATTTATCATTCAACAAAAATATAACTTGAAAGATAAACAGTTTTTTAGGCTTCTGCTACGGCGCTATATTTTGTAAAAAGACTCGTTCACTCTTCTTAATGAACGACAATGTTTCGCAAAAAAAAAGGCAATGTTCCTGCCACATTAGTAATTAGAAACGACAAATATTATTAGAGTGATGAAGTGCCTAGGGTCGGTAGTTTGGAGGTAAAGTTGGGCCTTTTTTTGAAGGTTTAAGTGCCATGGGGAAACTTTTATGGGGTTACAAGGAAATTTGAAAGAATTTTAATAAAAAAATTGTATTTCCAAAAGATCGCATATTTAAATTACTTTCGAACTAGTATAATAAATTTTGAAAAAAAAGGAATTAAGGGAAAAGATACGCTGGCAGGCCGCACTCGG
>LAPY01000048.1:59728-70201 GCA_000970635.1 Eragrostis tef
GGGCCGGGGAGCGGTCGATCACGACGACGTCATCGCCGTCGTCGGGGGCGCGGAAGGCTAGCTTGCCGGCCAGCGGGAGGAAGACGGCGAGAGTGGCGGCGAGGGAAGACTGCAGGGTGCGGACGATCGACGGGAACGGCGGGAGGTCGGGGCCGTCGAAGAAGAGCAGCCGCTGGATGGGCCTCTTCGCGAGGTGGACAAAGTCCAAGAAGGAGAGCTTGTACTCGCCGTAGTGGCATGGCGGCGACGGATCGCCGGTTTGGGCCGCGGGGTGGACGCGGGTCACGTTGACCACGCGCACTCGAGAGCCCATGGCGTGCAAACAAGAACGAGCTCGGCAACTAGTCCGCGCGCACACAATCAAGTGTCGTTGGCACGGGTGGAGCAAGACAAAAAGGAGGAGCGGGACGGAGTGTAGACACGTTCACACCGGCCCTGAATGTCGCGCGATCCTGGGTGGGTGGGCTCCTCTTGACGCGAACGCCTACTGATGTGATCCGTAACTGATACTACTACTGCCGCCTGCCGGTCATGCGAGACTGTTCTTCCACATGTCAAAAGCCAGTTATTCTTCTCCAATGCTCAACAAGCTTCTTTTTGCGAAAACAAAAAATCTCAGCAAGCCGTCACTTACAGCTATTTGTGCTGCTAAATGCGACAGCCACAGTTTGGACAAGTCAGTGCATGATTGTCTCTGCACGATATTTTTTTTTCTTGACTGGAGCACGAGATATTCTCTAGGCCAAAGAAACAGTTTGTGATTTTCAGAACAAACTCCGATTTCAGCGAAGCTCATAGCTCAGGCTCCGTTGGCGTTTTAGTTACACTGACAGATAAGCTCTCCCATGAGCTTAATCTCTTTTTTGAAAATTCGTCTCGTCTCACTAGCTTGAAGAAAACTCGATGAATTTTGTGCTTTCTGTGAGGCTTTCACCAAAAACCTTGAAGAAATAAAGGAAGCTGGGCCGGAGTTACACGACATACGGATGCGTGGTTTTGTGCCGCTTCTGTGAATCAGGTAGGTATACGCCGCTGGTCAGCGTCTTCTCCTGGATCCGGCGCGAGTGCAACGACAGGCTAACTCTAACGCATGCTCAAACTTTTCATGTCTCGGCCGGCAGCGGCAGGCAACATGCATCGTCGCATCGGCACGGGGGCAAGGGCAACCGTACAAATCGGTCGTTAAGGACCACGAATCCAGGCAACTTCAGTACGTGTCGGTCGATGAGACACGATTTGGTGAGCGATTAGCATTGATGGGGGAACTGAACATGGTGGTGACGCCGAGCTTTCTGGAGTACTAGCGCCACTCAACTATATTAACCCACGCATTATCAAAAAAATTGCAGATAATGTGCGTGGGTAATGACAAAGGGAGGAGTATGAACGCTGTAGAAGCAGGCATTGCACGTGAGCTTTCACCAGCAGCACAGCGACCACGCCAAGCTTCTGAGCATCGAGTTGAGGCAGGCACACCTCCTGACTCCATGAACAGCAAGAACAACCACCGATGTGATGTGTAACCGAGGTAGCTAGGCACATCGCCGATCACGCACAATTGTTCCCCGACTGCATGCCGTCATATTCCACCTGCAGAGAGCTGCAACAACTGTTTCGACAAGAGAAGTAGAGCAGAAGCATCACACAAACTGCTAAAATGTTGACCATACCGCAACAGCAACCAGGGAGATTTTTCTGGATCATTATGCTATATTGTTATAGCAACAAGAAAACAAAAGGCTACTAATATATATAAAGAACTTTCACTGACTATGAATGGGTTTTGGCTCGGTCGTTTTGGCTCTCCTTGCTTGGACGATGAAAGATTCACTAACAACATCCAAAACGTTCACTAACTAGCTACTGGAACAATCCAGAACGGTCTCTGAGCAGCTGATGCATCCTCACTGAACATCTCGATAATCTCCAACCGTCCATCCTTCACATCATAGACATGTAGATCGCTGCCCTCTTCGCTGAAGCAATTCACCCAGTACAAGCAGTTTGGCTTCAGCCCGTGGCCGCTCGCGGAGCAGGAGGCACCGAAGTTGGGCGAGCCAAGCAGAAAGGCACGTTCGCCAATGTCCTCAGTCCTGCGCCACGCCGACGCCGAGAAATCCATCTTGTAGACGCGAACCGTTCCAGGCCCGTCGTAGCAGGAGCCGTAGAAAGCTACAGACGCCAGGTACAGGTCGCCGTCGGACTCGACAAGGTATGTCAACACGGCGGACATCTGTTGACGGTCGCCGTAGAAGTCGTCGTCCAGGCTGGGGACGGCGATGGCGCCCATCCGCGCTTCGGGCTCCGGATCGTCGTCGGTGAAGTCCAGCGTGCCGACCTCGCTGCTGGTGTCGGACTCGAAGAAGAAGAACCTCCCGTCGACCGCGGCGATGTCGAAGATGTTGCGCTTCTTGGGCACGGGGCAGTACGACAAAGGAAGGTTGTAGCAGCCGATGTCGTAGCCGTGCCTGGACCACCGGCTTTCCCCGACGCGGCAGAACCACATCGCCGGGCTCGTCATGTCGAGGACGAGGACGCCGCATCCCCGCACGGTGGCGTCGTTGCCGGACAGGACGCACTTGCGTTGCTCCGGGAGGTCGTCCTCCAGTGATGGGAGCGCGACCCTCGAATTGGTCTGCGGGTGGAGCAGGTACGTCAACGACGCCGCCGAGTCTGAGTTGGCGACGACCAAGATCCAGCCCTGCGGCGTCGCGACGAAGGCGTTCCCGTGCAGCTCGGGCATGTCGACTCGGTGCAGCTTCTGGTCGGGCAAGCTGAACGCCGTCTGCATCTCGTGCCCGCGCATAAGGCACGGGTAAGCCACTGTCGACATCGGGATCGAATCCGCCGCCGCCAAGTGAGGACCGTGAGGTGACTGACGTGCTACGGCGCAGCTAGCCCCCAAGCAATCTCAGATCTCTTAACGAAAGACCAGGTCGGATACGCCCGTGTGGAACAAGAACTGAGCAAGGATTACTTCTGGAAGAAAACGTGCAAGTCGAACTGCCCTAGTGCCCTACTACATCAGAATTGCTATATTTATCTGCGCAGTCAGCTCGGAAGCACATAAGATGAGATTATCTTTTCAATTCACCTAAAATTATGGCATGGCTCAACGGCTGACAACATTTTTAGCCTTTTATAACTACTTGCAAACAGTTGTTCATCTGTGGTGTGCACGACTGATTTGTGCACAGTTTATAGTGGCACAAATTCCTAACATGGTCAATACTCAATACTACATTCCTGCGCGACCTCAACTTTGGACATGTAAAAAGGAGGACCCCGACGCCGAGAAATCCATCTTGTAGACGCGAACCGTTCCAGGCCGGTCGTAGCAGGAGCTGTAGAAAGCTATAGAGGCCAGGTACAGGTCGCCGCCGGACTCGACAAGGTACGTCAACACGGCGGACATCTGTTGACGGTCGCCGTAGAAGTCGTCGTCCAGGCTGGGGACGGCGATGGCGCCCATCCGCGCTTCGGGCTCCGGATCGTCGTCGGTGAAGTCCAGCGTGCCGACCTCGCTGCTGGTGTCGGACTCGAAGAAGAAGAACCTCCCGTCGACCGCGGCGATGTCGAAGATGTTGCGCTTCTTGGGCACGGGGCAGTACGACAAAGGAAGGTTGTAGCAGCCGATGTCGTAGCCGTGCCTGGACCACCGGCTTCCTCCGACGCGGCAGAACCACATCGCCGGGCTCGTCATGTCGAGGACGAGGACGCCGCATCCCCGCACGGTGGCGTCGTTGCCGGACAGGACGCACTTGCGTTGCTCCGGGAGGTCGTCCTCCAGTGATGGGAGCGCGACCCTCGAATTGGTCTGCGGGTGGAGCAGGTACGTCAACGACGCCGCCGAGTCTGAGTTGGCGACGACCAAGATCCAGCCCTGCGGCGTCGCGACGAAGGCGTTCCCGTGCAGCTCGGGCATGTCGACTCGGTGCAGCTTCTGGTCGGGCAAGCTGAACGCCGTCTGCATCTCGTGCCCGCGCATAAGGCACGGGTAAGCCACTGTCGACATCGGGATCGAATCCGCCGCCGCCAAGTGAGGACCGTGAGGTGACTGACGTGCTACGGCGCAGCTAGCCCCCAAGCAATCTCAGATCTCTTAACGAAAGACCAGGTCGGATACGCCCGTGTGGAACAAGAACTGAGCAAGGATTACTTCTGGAAGAAAACGTGCAAGTCGAACTGCCCTAGTGCCCTACTACATCAGAATTGCTATATTTATCTGCGCAGTCAGCTCGGAAGCACATAAGATGAGATTATCTTTTCAATTCACCTAAAATTATGGCATGGCTCAACGGCTGACAACATTTTTAGCCTTTTATAACTACTTGCAAACAGTTGTTCATCTGTGGTGTGCACGACTGATTTGTGCACAGTTTATAGTGGCACAAATTCCTAACATGGTCAATACTCAATACTACATTCCTGCGCGACCTCAACTTTGGACATGTAAAAAGGAGGACCAAATATGAAATAGCAGAGCTGTGCTCTGTCACTCTGTGGACAGTAACATATGAATAGTTCGCTACACAATGTACAGAATGGACTGCTGGTAGGATGTCACATGTTTCTATGCAACGTCACATAGAGGAAATGGTGCATCTGAACCAGGCAAAGATTCAAAGAGGATGTTAAGACATCAATGCCAAGATTTCGTGCTCAATAGTTATGTCAGTACAGGCAAAATTTTTCTCAACTCAGATACGGAGATGTCAGCTATTGCAAAATTTCGCAAACAATTCTACACCTGGTCACAGATTGAAAAAGTTTTCATTTGAGGAACGTGCATCCCAGGAACAAGAAAACATATGCGACCAGCGAGGTGAGAAGCTCAAGGGACCATGTAGGTGGTATGAGAAATGTTGGGATCAGCGGGACAAGTAGAGAACCCATGATCCAGCCACCAACAAGCACCCCGAACCTGGAGGAACATTAAGTGTGAGTTAACATGCTTTTGATGGTAAGTCAAGGCATTAATGCTAGAATCTTGCAGTACCCGGTGGTTGATGCCCTGAGGAGATTCTTCATCTTGTCGTTGAGGAAATATATGCATGAGAAGAGAGATATCGCAAGCTGCAGAAGCAAAGCATGATGGTTCAGTTATGCCCATGATGACAAGTATTTCCGATCTAGTTATCAAAGATTTAATCGGTCTTATATTTTCACAGCATCATATTTCAAAAAACTTGTCGTTTAGGACATTGACAAGGTCTCCAAAATACAACTTTGACTAATACTTTTTGCTGTAAAATATTTATAAAATATAGCTAAAATGTACTTTTGTGAAATCATATTTCGATACGAATCTACTCATATCATTTTCACATTTCTAAACTTAATGCATAAAAAAACATTTGAAGTCAAAGTTTAAAAAGTTTAACTTAGGACAACCACAAAACGACAAGTTTTTTGACACAGGAGGGAGTAGTGCTGCAGTTCAGTCATCAAAACAAGTGAAAGGATCTTCGTATTACTATGCTGTGTAGGTGATACATGGGACAAACATATCCACATGTCAGCGAGTGTGATTTAACAGTATTGTTTTAGCGCCCACCGACCAGTCAGTTAAACCTAATAGGTACCGTGAAATAAATAGCCATGGAGTTCAAAGCATGCCAAACAAGGGAAAAAAAAACAGGGGCTGGAAGTAGAGAAATAACGAAGCATATACCTGAAAGGCAGGTCCATTCTCTGCAGAAGTTGCTATGCTCCATCCAGCAATGAAAGCGAAAAAGAACAATCTTCTGGAAATGATATCCATTGGCGGCACCTCAAAGTAACCAAGCAGTGCCTTAACCCATGATGGGGACTCCTCTACTTTCTTTTTTAACTTAGTTTTCAGATTAATTTTAGTTTTCTTCCGCTGCTGATAGCTCTTCATTATTATCTTCTCATAAGCACCTTCAATAGCTTCTTCACTCGGCTCATGCCCAGCGTACTGTTGAATAAGGAAATTTCTTGCACTCCGGATCTCTTCTTCAGATGCATCACGATCAACACCAAGAAGCTTGTAGGGGTCCCGCATACGGTATCTTGGGAACACCGGGACATGCTCTGTAAATATCCAGGAAAAGGGACGGGTGTAACCCAAGATAAGCCCAATGTTCTCCAGGAATAACCAAAAGACTACATAAACAATGGAGTGAGACTCATCTATATTGTTAGAAAACAAATTAGAAACTGAATTATTACAAATGGAACTGTGCAATCAACTAAAGCAAGCCTTATATGTTGTTACAATTCACAACTAAACGATTTTTAAGATGTCATTCCACATGTTTTCCTTTTGTTTTTCAGGTTTCCGTACAAGTGCAGCCAGGCTAGTGCTGGAACAAAACAAAGACTCAACCATTTATTAAAAATCTGAATGATTTACATGTTACTGACTCTATCATAAAAACTATTAGCCCTGATCCGAACCACTGGCTGTGGCATTTTTTGGCTGTGCTGTTTGGTGTGCGACCATTTCATGATGTAGCTGCAGCCGCAGCCGCAGCCGGCGGGTTGATGCCCTGAGGAGATTCTTCATCTTGTCGTTGAGGAAATATATGCATGAGAAGAGAGATATCGCAAGCTGCAGAAGCAAAGCATGATGGTTAGTTATGCCCATGATGACAAGTAGTTCTGATCTAGTTATCAAAGATTTAATCGGTCTTATATTTTCACAGCATCATTGATAGTGCTGAAGCAGTTCAGTCATCAAAAGAAGTGAAACGATCTTCGTGTTACTATGCTGTGTAGGTGAAACATGGGACAAAAATATCCACATGTCAGCAGCTGTGATTTAACAGTATTGTTTTAGCGACCACCGATCAGTCTGCTAAACCTAATAGGTAGCGTGAAATAAATAGCCATGGAGTTCAAAGCATGCCAAACAAGGGAAAAAAAAACAGGGGCTGGAAGTAGAGAAATAACGAAGCATATACCTGAAAGGCAGGTCCATTCTCTGCAGAAGTTGCTATGCTCCATCCAGCAATGAAAGCGAAAAAGAACAATCTTCTGGAAATGATATCCATTGGCGGCACCTCAAAGTAACCAAGCAGTGCCTTAACCCATGATGGGGACTCCTCTACTTTCTTTTTTAACTTAGTTTTCAGATTAATTTTAGTTTTCTTCCGCTGCTGATAGCTCTTCATTATTATCTTCTCATAAGCACCTTCAATAGCTTCTTCACTCGGCTCATGCCCAGCGTACTGTTGAATAAGGAAATTTCTTGCACTCCGGATCTCTTCTTCAGATGCATCACGATCAACACCAAGAAGCTTGTAGGGGTCCCGCATACGGTATCTTGGGAACACCGGGACATGCTCTGTAAATATCCAGGAAAAGGGACGGGTGTAACCCAAGATAAGCCCAATGTTCTCCAGGAATAACCAAAAGACTACATAAACAATGGAGTGAGACTCATCTATATTGTTAGAAAACAAATTAGAAACTGAATTATTACAAATGGAACTGTGCAATCAACTAAAGCAAGCCTTATATGTTGTTACAATTCACAACTAAACGATTTTTAAGATGTCATTCCACATGTTTTCCTTTTGTTTTTCAGGTTTCCGTACAAGTGCAGCCAGGCTAGTGCTGGAACAAAACAAAGACTCAACCATTTATTAAAAATCTGAATGATTTACATGTTACTGACTCTATCATAAAAACTATTAGCCCTGATCCGAACCACTGGCTGGGGCATTTTTTGGCTGTGCTGTTTGGTGTGCGACCATTTCATGATGTAGCTGCAGCCGCAGCCGCAGCCGGCGGTTCCGATGGCACCCATTAACTGCTGTAAAATTAAGTGACAGTATGTGTGTGCAATGGAGAGTTGAGTGCAATGCAATAAAACTAAATCATTGGATTTTCTAATTTGAATTTACGTAGTGGCAATGTTCTTATTCCACACTCATATCAACCTCGGGTATAAGTGAATACTCCTAAAATATGACATCCCCTTAAATTTTATTATTATGACTCTAATAAGAATGTCATTGTGTCAGCTACTGCTCTCGATGAAAATAAACGATGTTCCAACATTGTTCAAGCCTCCACCAGATGGGAATGTCATGTATTCAGAACCAGTGAGAGTACCAAACAATCAGCCATAATTTCATCAGAGTCTTCCAAAGAATCACAAAAAAATTACCCCTTTCATAAATTATTCACTACAAAGCTCCAAAAGGGATTTGGTAAAATTTCACGGTTCAGTAGCCGATTCTCTAATGGCAATATCCATGTACATCCAAGGCACCTCATACTTCACCACCATCACATTGTACACTATGCACCCATTTAGCATTGGTCGCCCAGTCAACTCGGAACAATATCCCTAGCCCCAACATGCATTATTCCTTGCTCCATGTGACGGCAACCGAAAAGACAACACAATATCCTAATTTCTACCCTAATTTGCCCTCCGGGATCAAATCAACAAAGGCGTCGAATAAGTTTATCCAGAGTTCAACGTCACTCACCGTAGCTGAACTCGCGGTCTCCTCCTGCGCCGGCGCCTGCCCCGATGGAGAGGCTCATAGAGCACCGCGGTCCCAGCAGCCGCGGCGGGAGCGCGACGAGCCCCCCACGCACCAGAGCGCCATCCGCGACCCTGCCGCCGATGCTGAATTCAAGAAAAGCTGCATCAGTACCGTCACAAAAGGAGCTCCTCAAGGTGGGGCGGCCGAAGGGTTTAAGTGTGGCGCGCACCGGCGGAGCCGCGGAAGGGGGCGGGCGAGGAAGGCGGCGGCCGTTGCCTGCATCTCCGGCGCAGCGGCGAGTGACACGGCGGCGGCAGTGGTGGGGAGGTTGTCTTGCCGCGAGCGCGCGCTCGCCGCGGGGGAGGGAAGGAGACGGGGAGGATTGGATAGGGAGCGACGGAGACGAAGACGGGAAGGTAGGTGGTGGATCCGCGAAGCGGGCTGGCTCCGTCATGGGCTTTTCTGAGCCTACTTACCTGAGTTGGGCTTGTCCTCAACCTCAAGAGGAGGCCGTGCGTCTGAGAGTAAAAAGTTGAATGGGCCTAACGTCTTCATGAGAATGTCGCCCTTGAGGAAACAGGCGACCATAAAGCGTGTACCCGAGTCTCTAAAAGAAAAAAAAAGGGGAAAGTCCAAATTACTACCCTCAACAATTTACTTTGTCCATCCAGATACCCAAACAAAACAATGACTTGTCTTAGTACCTCCAACAATTAACACCGGCTTAAATTAGTCCCTAAGGTGTATTTTACCCTGGTTTTGCTTACGTGTACTCTGGTTTGGGCTGAGAGCCTAACACGTCATTTGTCCGGCGTGGAACGGGCCGAGCCCAGCTAAACCATATCTGATTACGGTTGCCTCACCCATAAAATTGGGCCTAAAATGTTATTTCGCCCCACACACTCGCATTCACGTAACAGCTACGCGCGCATGCGTCTGGCCGGCGTATAATGCACAAGGACAAACATTCGTGGCAATTAAAGGCAGATGTTGATCACAATCACAATTGCTTAAATCAAGCTATGAAAAGAACATCGTATTGCACTCAGGTGAACAGAATATTCAATTGTTTTATTACATGGTTCTGACAAGAATAATTATGAGGAAACGAGATCGATTATTAGTAACGTGACAGCCAAACATTCCTTAATACGTTGTAAGGTAAACATTCTGTTGGCACTACTGACATAACAAGCACATGGTTTACTCCATGTACGTATAGAAGAAGTTCAAAAAATCTCTAAAACTGCAGCGATCACAATGATGAGTGTCCTTCCGAAAAGTCAGTGGGCATCCTCATCATGGGATTGAGATCCAGTCTGAAGAAAAATACATGTAAGGTCGGTGTCAGTAGTAGTAACATTTGTAGATGACATTGTCATGTTGACCAGGAAAATACTACTGCCATGTTACCTGAAAAATAGTGCTTCCTCTCAACTGATCATCACTTGTAGGCACCCACTTATTACTTGCTCTTTTTCTTCTTTTAGTAACCTGCCATCATAGAAATCAAAGAATTTAGTAGACAACTAGTGTTGTCAACTGAAATGCATCTCAGGTCAAGCTCACCTTCGATTTTGAACTTTCTGCAGGTGGAGTGTCTAATGCAGCTTGCATCCTTTTTCTCATCACATTCTTCTTTCCTTTTTCTGGATTTCTTGGACATTTTCTTGCATTGTGCTGATCACTTTTGCAAATCCTGCATGTTATCTTAGTGCCAACCTTAGATAATTTTGTTCCTTTTTTCCTAGCCTCCGACGGATCTCTTCTTCTCTCTTTTCTTGGCCTTCCGGGCATTTTCACATATCCAGGTGGGTGGGGTCTTGGATGGTCTGATATTGGCCAACTAGACATACCCTCCATTGGCAGCATGCAATGTTGATTCATGTTGTTGTAGGTCTCAACTGTGTAGCAATCAGCAATGTAATCCTCTGGGTTCTTGGACATAGTAAAAAGGGCAGATATTGCATGGCAACAAGGGATGCCAGCAAGTTGCCAGTACCTG
>LAPY01000048.1:104791-120876 GCA_000970635.1 Eragrostis tef
GAGTCGAGCCGTGCACGGGTTTCCCTCGAAGCAAGCGTAGAAACGGGACTGAGATTGCGCGTCGTTGTCGCGCGGTCCCGCCGCGTCGTTGGCGCGTGCACCGCAGCTACACGCGCCGCGCAGATGGCCGCGGCGTGTCGGCGTGTTGCCTGCGGCGGAGAACCTGATGGCCTGACCTGGGTACGGCCGGTGCTGCTGCCTGGGACCGGCTTCACTGCCGCTCTCTGCTGCTGCCTTCTGGTCACGGTGAGCAGGGGATCGGGTTCAGTGAACGGGAAATAGAGCTGTTGTTCCCATCGTTGTGCTTTACCCATAAGGATAAGTCACGATGCTACATTGCTGCACCTGGCTGCTTGCACAATGTTTGGGAATCGAATGTCTATGAGGCGGAATTCCAAGATAGCTGAACTTATTGTTGATCCGTGGTCCATGCTCTAGCCGGACTGACGGAGCGTTGGCCATCACTCTCGTTGCCTGCAAGTGGCCGGCTGCAGCGAGTCCAACTCGAAGGCGCGTGCGCCCCAAAGACAAGTCGTCGACGGCTCACGGTCACGGCTCCATGGAGTCTCCGGTCTCCCCCGGGCCGGGACGCGTCACGGCCATGCCGACACGCGGCGCGGGCGCGCGCGGTCCGGTTGCCGCGTCGTGGGCGGCTGCTGGTGGCAGTGCTGGGCGCCACGCGCGCCAAGGCGCGAAGGCACGGGCCACGATCATCTACGCTGGAGGCGGCGGAGCTCCGGGCCGTCGGCCTTCGGCGTGAAGCCTGCGCGCAGAGATCGGGCTGCCCGCCGACCCGCATTCAACAATGGACCTTGTGAAAGGTTGGGCTGCGGCAGCTGACGAATGTTCGTCCTACTAATCAGCCCACTAAGCCAACGAATCAAGAAAGAAAAGCACAAATCCAAGCCCAGTGCTCGAATTAACAAACCCTTTTGACTGTGTTCCTGTACAGTGTAAACAAAGCTGAACTCCTATTTCTCCGGGACATGATGCTATCAGAGACTCGCACTAACGAGATTCAGTTGCATGTTCGTCGATCTCTTGTCTAATCCCATGTATACATAGTCAACGCGAAAGCAACGCTGCCTGCGCACATGCCATGTTGGTTATGCGGCTTGCTCTCCTTTCTCTGCAGCCACAAAAGCTCCTGCCAAATCTTCTTCGCGTACGTGGTCCACTCGATGCGGACGAATCGCCTCACACTCTACTTGGTCCAGATCACGGGTCTCTCATTCTTTCAGCCCGTCCAATCCAATGCTTCTAATTCAGTTCCATAGACCATAGTGTTAAGCCTTGTCGACCATACATCTCTGTCGTTCGTAACGAGAACAATGCTCTGAGAAAGATGTTTCCATTAAGTTTCAGAGGCATGTGCTGCATATACACAGGTATCCTTTCAAACCATGCTGTCGAAATGGCAGTGGAAGTTCCTCGGTATGAGAATGTCAATGCAAGACAGGAAAGCCGTGGTGCTTTCTGCGTCTATAAATCGCTGCCCATTGTAGACACTTCGTACCAGACAGGCAGTATTATTACTTTGCTTATTATGTTATATTATCTATATCCTATTAATCGTGCCAATTAACTGAACCTCTGAATGCTGACAGGCTACTACTTATACCCCCGGTGGCCACCACACCAAGTCGCCACCACCGACTCCACTTCTTCGTGCTCCTCGCTCAAACGGCATGGCCACGTCCGAGCTCCCTTAAGCTCTCGTTCCTTTGCGATGCAGGGTTTAGTGGGGCGCCATTTGTAGGAGGAAATCACAAAAGGGTTAAAGTTAAACAGGCAAACTGATCAGTGGCATATATAAAGCTAGCTGTCGTGTGTGGCTGCAGCTTGTTCCCCTAGTGCATCTTTTTCCTCTGTATCAACTACTATTATGAACCATTAAAAACCGCTGAATCGTTTACGGTTACTGTGCATATATTCTCAAGCAGCCAAGCATGCTTTTGTTCGAGTTCTTCTCCTGAACTGAAGGCTTGACACCAGAATTCCAGAATGAGCCAGCAGTAATTAACCCATGTCAAATACAAATATCATCACAGAACTGGAGATATGCATATATATGTTTTTTTTTTGCATCCAACGATAAATCTTTTCATGAGTAACCAGTGTATTTATGCTTATTATATGCCATGACTGGAATCGATGCCACCCACTTGTCGCGCGTGAAGTCATTTTGTGACACCGGACCTGATGGCAGATACGAGAATGTCGCTGTTTGTGCGTTGGACTAGTCATAGCCGGCGGGTTAGAGAAACCTTACGTGATTGGAAATTGGAAGGGTCACATTGTCGACAGCCAATCACGAAACTCTGCCTTTTGGAGCCTGCTGTAGATCGTGCGACGCTCATGTGTTTCAATGATATGGAAGCAACACTTGTTGCTTTGTTCCTGGACCTCGCACTTTGTTTTCGCTTTGAAAAAAAAATATTGCAGGATATCGACCTATTCATACGGTTTAGATAGGAACAAAAATGAACGACCTTTAATTTAAAGGAGGGTGAGTTTTGCGACCATCATTGCCGCGGCCTGTCCTTGCAGCCTCGGCATGAACAAATGTTGTGATTGGTCCTTTTATTGTCCTTGGTGTTTTCTTTATCCTGTTCGCTACAGCCAGCTCTTCATTTTTACATGTCAATTGATAGAAAATGGAGCCAAACGTGAGCAACGGATGAAATTAATTAAACCATAAGATATTAGATGATTTTTCAACGCAAAGCTAGGATTTTTTTTACCACGTCAAAAAACCTTTAATGCTGTTTCTTGTTTACACACAGGTTCGTCATGTTTAGTTTATCCTGAATATTTTGCTCCCATCTTCCAGATGCCAGTTTCCCACTTGGCCAGGCAGACAATTGACGCACAAGCTGATTAGATCGAGATGCTTCAGAAAGTCAGATCAGTTCCAGTAATCCTGTTATAGCAACACTGCCTAACCTCTATCCTTTCCCCTGCACAGGTGTTGAGATCAAAACGCTGCAATGCCAAGAACAGAAACCCTAATCACTGAGCAGAAAATTAGAGAAAAGAATGTTATCACTTCAGTTCAGTGGGGATCCGAATTGACTGCAATGCTGCTGCAATCTGCATGGAACAAGTGGTTGGCCGAGGACATGGCATTTGTCCATTTTGATGCTCTGAATCGGGCCTGAAGAATATAAGATAAAAGGTCAATTCAGGGAGCAGCTGAAGATTACACTATTCCTAATGCCATGTGAAACTTGGCATCAACCTAGCAAAAGGCATATTGAGGAGCACTGATTGAAAGCTACATTTCATGACACACCCAAACATCAGGGCTATATTCGTTTTCTTCAGATAAGAGTAGAGAGATTTGTCTTTCTTAGTTCTTCTTGGAGAACAAAGAAGTCTTATTAGTTCAATCAGAATTGAGTCATGATAAAGCAAAAGCATTTGTTCTTTTAGTGTTTAACTGATATCGGTAAGTATCAAATGCCTATCTAGGATACTTGATATTGCGTAAACGGTTTGTGGACTAGGTGTACGTCTAGGCCTAGCTATTGCGTTAGTAGCATATACAATGAGACGTCCTTTTAGTAACTGTTCCGTGATTCCGAACCCTAAATGCCAACACGTTTTTCATTACATTCGTCATCATCTAGTAGATTTTGATGCTATATTGTTTCGCACCAACAATTTTGGAGAAAAGCTTGTTAATCTGCTTTTAAGTCAGAGAGTGGATTTTGAGATCATGGGGAAATTTCCCAACCAGTGATGTGTCTAATCATCAGTAGAGGGTTGAAATTGATCCACCCATCTCTAAAAGGTCATGACGTGGATCTATGTCATCCCCATTTCACGATTTGATGGACCGTAGGGAGGGTGGGCATCAGCCCATATACTCCAGTATTATATACCATAGAATATGCGTGTCATGAACTAGTACTACTGCCGATTAGGCAACTAGTTTCTTCGTCCCTTAATATAGAGCATTTAGAGTTAAACATTTATCCCTAAATGTATGGAGTTTTAAGAATAGCAGAAACTCCGGGGTTGGTGAGGGATCGGTTGAGGTAAAAATAAAGAGCATATAGTATAGTAGTCTTTCAACACTCAAACTATTTTTGTATTTGAACGATAGAAAGCTCTATATTTAGAGACGGATATAGTCACATTGAGATAGCATATATATTATTACTCCCTCTGAGGGAGTAGATGTGATACTCCTAGAAGCGCACTGTTCTAACATCGATAAAATTCATCTGGTAGGTGTACATGTGATACTCTTAGGCTCTGTTTGGTATTGCGGTGGCTTTTCAAAAGAGCTTATATATTTATGTTTAAGAAGTGCACTGTTCGTTGTGAGCATAGCCTTAGAAGTGAACAATCTTCTAGTACACTAGTCGTTGAAAAAGGTTGAGTTTATTGGGGATGCATGCATCTTAAGTTCTGCAACAATTATTCGTACAGTTAACTTTCAAATGGCCAGATGTGATTAAAAATTGCAGCCAAAAAGTTAGTTTATTTTTTATTTTTTTCTTTTGATGCAGCGATGAAATCTTACCATGCGTAAAAAAAGTTCAAAGTAATATAGCACAACCAAAAGTACATAAATGAAACCTAAGGAAAACTCAAGAAAAATGGACCATTTCAACCACAAAACATTCGTGCGAATATTATAGAAATCTATCCGAAATATCGCGTTTGTTAGGGGAATATGAGAAAGGCTGACTTGTTGGAAACAAGAGCAGTTTAGTGATGATTATTCTAATTCCAGTGCGTAATAGCAAGAGAACAAGCACATGTAAATATGCAATCTGGACAAACAGATCATCACACGTACACGTACTAGCAAATCATATTGGAACAAGAGAAAGCTATCATGGGGTTAAAGGAGATGACTTACATGGAAGTGCTCCGGTGATGATTGGGGTAGACGGTCAGTGATGTAGACAAACAAATAGCAGTCGCTAGGGATGGCGAGAGGAGCAAAACTGAGAGAGATGGATGCCATTGGCACCTCACCCTACCGAGGTGGGTGTGTTCTTTCTTTTCTTCACTCCATTAGCTTCAACTAGGTGAAAACAACTCCACAATTTAAATTGTCTTCTTTCCACCTAGAGCAGCAATGTGGGACTAAAGTCCCTCACCACACCATACATGTGTGAGTGGGCTTTTGGGATTTATTGAAATTATTTTTTGGGGCACAACCCAAATCTTCTAACATGAATGTGCAGAATTTCAATGTTAAATTCTACATGAAGATAATTATAAACACGTCATGGGCCATTTGAAAGTCAGAAATGACTGTATGTTCAACGACAAAGCACCAAACGTATTAGACTGTCATATGAACTTCGACACATAATTTGCTTTGCTTCTGCATATGGAAAAAAGCAATATTTCCCAGTCCCAGGGATTGAAGAATGGCTGAATTACTTGTAATCTCCTTAGGTTATTTTTCTTTTGGTTCTTTTCATTTTACCTTGTTTTTTATTTATAATACTCTAGTAGGAGCTTGATCCTCCTGTTTCCTAAAAAAAAAGAAAAACGAAAAAAAGGCTCGCCGTTCAGAGATGAACTGGGCTGATTTTTTTTTTTGTTTCTTCTTCGTGTTTCAAAAACGAAAGGGAACAAGTAAGAGAACAACTTCATCCGACTCCCCATGTCATATGTCGTTGACTTGCTTGCATTCTTCCTAGCTAGTTTTTCGACTGCTGCACTTGATGCGGCATAATAGCGAGTCAAGGATTAATTATGGAAAAGAAATCATCAGTTCAGTACTAGAAATAGTGCCAACAAATTCATCGGTTGCATGCCCCAGTTGCCATGTCTCATGATTCCCTTACACGCTCAAAGTCATATCTATACTACTGCCGCAGCTGAATCCTAGCTGGTAAATACGTGTTGTCCTGTCATGTTGACATAAGATTCATAAAAAAAAAAGATGACATAAGAGTGTTTAGTACCCGGAGTAACTTGTTAGGGTGTCCAAATTAAGACATGGAGTATTCAGCGTGTGGCGTACCATGAATGGAATCATTTCTAGATTAGTTTTTGTTTTCAATTTGATGTCTAGTTAGCTTTTTAGGTTTCCAAAGGGTACATTTTTGCGCAGAGAACTTTAGTATTGCCCTTTACTTGAACGAAACGGTGTGGCCCAAGCAGAACTGGTTCAGTAGTTAACTGTTAACAGCTTGCGATTTGTGTCACTACTAATACTAGCAAATGACATCATCATCATATATATAGAACATATGCAAGGTAGTTTCTGTGATTTTCTACTGCTCTTTGAAGATTTTAGGATTTCTTCGGTTGGAACATGTCCAAAGGTCACTTGGAAAGATATGCCTTTTAAAATGAGGTGTTAGGATCGATAAAGCTTTTGCTAAGCTAAGCAATGAACATCAATTAACCACTCATGAAATTTTGTGACTGCATATGAAATTTTAAGTCCAAACCTCATCCCATTCATGATATGGAAAATAACAAATTTCAGAGGCATATATATTTGAAATTTTGTTAACTTTCCAGCACTAGCCTATTTTAAACACATATGTGTCCTATATGTTTTGCACATATTTAAGTTTTTATTACGTATTATACATAACTCAACTAATAACATAAAAATTGAATACTGTTAATTCAGACAGAAAAACATGCTTGCAATTTTTTAAATGAATATTCACTCAATAGAGGGCTCTTTGAAACAAACAGCGCAATTGAGTTTTTATTATATCTAATAACAAAATGAAACTGAGAGTGACATAAAGAGACCATAATTCCCCCAGTCAGGAGACAAAACCAACCTCTAATAAAATGTATAAAAGGGCATTTCTGTCAATATGAAGACCAACGGCTGTTTTGGGCCTATAAATTCCACCGTTCCTCCGAGCTCCAGACTTTACCAGTTTGCACACAAAATCCAGCCACCAAGAAGAAACATCCTTGCAATTCACCAACCAATTAGGCCTCCGACTAGCCAGAATCCAGCAGGAGAACTTTTTTTCTCCATCGAAGTCTCTCCTCCACCGCTGGCCATCATCTCCGGCCACCGCGCGTCCCACACGATTGCACTGACGAAACCTACGTCTCTCCCCGGCGGCGGCGTCATGGGGTTCTCGCTGTACCCCACGAAGTCGTCGACGACGCGCATGCCGTGGAGCACCAGCTTCTTCCGCCACAAGTTCCAGGCCGGCGCCACGTCATCCTTCTGATCAAGCTGCTAGCTAGCTCCGGCCTGACAGGCAGCCTCCGTGTTTCAAAGAGGAGGTAGAGGAGCGTACGTGTACGTACATACACGTCAGTGTTCGTGTACGCGTGACCGCGTACATACAAGGTTGAAATTTTGCAAAAAGACAATTTTCTTTGGTTCTTCGGTTCGTGTACGTACGTAGTACGTGACAAAATGGACTCCGGCCGCCTCATGGTCGGTTCCGCCGCTCCGTTCGGCGCGGGCCGCCCCGCGGAGTGGCCGTGACAGACATCTGAATTGAAGCGCGCCGAAGTTGTTGGGACGCGTTGCTTATGTGTTGGGTTCTTCATCTGCAGGTGGACAGATGCCGGTGGAGAACGGGCGGCGCAAGCGTCGGCCGTTCTTGACGACGCACGAGCTCGACCTGGCCGGCGTGGACATGGACGACGTGGACCAGCTGTGCGGCTACGAGTACGAGCTGCACGGGGCGCCGGAGAGGTCGTCGGCGAAGCGGCGGCTGACGGGGGGGGCAGCGGAAGAGCGAGCTGGCGCGGCGGCTCGGGATCGCGCCGCGCCAGGTGGCCGTGTGGTTCCAGAACCGCCGCGCGCGGTGGAGGGCCAAGCAGCTCGAGCAGGACTTCGACCGCCTCAGGGCCGCGCACGACGAGCTGCTCGCCGGACGCGACGCGCTGCTCGCCGACAACGACCGCCTCCGCTCACAGGTGCGTCACCATATTTGCACAAGCTTTCATTCATTCATTCTTCTTTGTGATTGACCCTCGTGCACCTACTACTACTTTGGAGTAGAGACTACTATAGGGAGTCACATGTATACAGTAGGCATCAATCTCGCAGTAATCTGATTGCTCGTATACTAGTAACCAAAATAATTAACCTATGCTTCGAGGAGACTTTTGCGGCCGAGTGGTTAGCAACGCATTATGTATTCTTTCCCCTCAATATTCGACTATTCAAAATTGAGCGTTCTGTGATTTTTCAGCCATACACTTTTTAGATCTAACTTTATTCTAATAGAATTCAAATGCTTTTACGTGCTCTGTTGCCAATTAATGTGCCAACACTACTTGGAGTTTAAGAATAGCATAGATACATGACATCCATGTGTAAACCCCGAATGCAGATCATAGAGTTGATTAAATTCATAAGTCGACATATTTCAGGTGACCACGTTAACTGAGAAGCTGCAAGGCAAGGAGCCGCCGGCGTTACAGCCCGAGGAGCAGCAGACCACACCTTCAGCAGCCACAGCCACCACAGCAAGCATGCAAGCAGCGGTACTATTTGTTCAGCTTGACCAAGACCAACTCCGCGAGACCACCTGTTGTGCGGTGCCGGCGCAATTAAATGGTGTATCATTCGCAGGAAGAGCCAACAGCGACAGCCCGGAGTCCTACTTCACCGGCGCTCCCTCTCCACCGTCGTCATCAGAGGGAGACTGCAGCGAAGAGGGCAGCGCCCTATTGTTCCCCGACGCCATGCTCCTTGCAGCGGTGGAGCACGGCCGCGGGCATGCTGAAGAGGACAGCTGGGAATGGTTCTGGAACTGAGCAGCTTGCAGCTAAGCTAATGTAGTACATGTAATCATCGACCAACATTGCGACGTAAATTTAGTTTTGTGTTTGGCTAGAATATATTGATAAGGTGCCTCCTGTTAATAAGCAACGTTGATATAAGCTTGAAAGTGTTAATGATGTAAACTTACGAGTATAAAGAAGGCTGCACTTAACGATTGAAGATGGAAACGTTTCACATGCTGATGAAAGAGAGTGCATGTTAGCGCATCAAATGTTCGTTTGATGATGGTCGGAAGTTGGATCACTTATCATTGCATAGCTGGATCACTGAAGTCCAACAACTGTAGTGGAAAGCCACACTCCTTACTGCTTGTTGGCTTGTTGTATACGTAACTTGTTACATTTGGTTGGGAACAGTAACATTTGAATTGTGTTTGATGTGTTGAGCAGTGGCAATATTTTCATTGATATTTTGAGACGGTAAAAATCCAGTTTGCGGTTTGACACTTAACATTGGTGTTCTGACCGTTGTAGAGTCAACCCCGGAGCCAGGGGAAGCTATTGGAATTTGACTTGCCTGGAGGTATCCTTGAATCTTGGCCAAAGCTGCTCCACGTTTTAAATCTCGAACACCAAGAGCTGAAGTTGGCTGCTGCAAACTTATTCCATAGTTTAGTGCTGAAGTTCTTTTTCGATAATGGATTGTAGCCGTCTCCTAGCATTCTGTTTCAGAAAAAACACATACAGAAGTGCTATTATTATATTGGGTCAAATTTAACATTTTTGTTTGGAATGTCGTGGGGAGGATGCTAAAAATTTACTATTTCTTTGTGATCTTGCAATGCGATGTCCGGATTTCCTTCCAAAAAAAAAAGGTGATGTCCGGATCAAAGGTACTGCCTGAGCTCGTTGATTGCGCGGCCGCCGATAGCAGCAGCAACCATCCTACACGAGGCGTTCACGCTCTCGCAAGGCCACTGCGTGACACCTTTGCCCCAAGTTATGTTGCTTTGCACCGAGCACGGTTGGGCGGGCCGCACGTCCGCCTGTTTTCCCTAGGCGACAACCGAAGGCACCATTCTACTTGATCAATAGCAGAGAAGCACAAGAAAGAAAGAAATCATGATGAAAATAGTCACGAGATCCGGGTGTCCCCATATCAGCATACCACTGTAAACGGAAGTAATGAATAAAGGTCATCAATACGGTGATTGATCCATACACATGGACTATAAACAAGACAACCTCACTGTAATTTACAAAATACAAACAACGGCTTTAAATAACAAAGAATACAGCCAAAGCCTGTCCACTGTACGTGAGATGGACAGGAAAAATGGGGCCAAAGGCAGAAATGTAAAACAAAAAGATATCCACAACATCAAAACTCTCGAATTTCCTCAACGAATCTGACCATTGTATCAACAAAGCAACTCATAAAAAACGACTCCAATAAGAGTAGAAGAGCATATCAGAACTTGGGGGGTGACCGGCTTCCAGATGCCTTAAACGGACCACTTGAACCAAACGGATCGGCGTCATCAAAAGAATCAAACCGACCAAAATTTCTTGGGCTATTCCCTGTATCAAATCCTGTCATATTCTCGCCTTTGGAGCTGCTAATGGAGTCAAACCTGGAAAAACGACTTTCCTGGGGGAATCCACTGTCCTGGGATCTGAAGGAGTCAAACCTCCCAAAGTTGTAAGAGGAGCTATCATCGCGGCTTTCACTGAATTTAGGTGAGAATCCAGATGTGTATGCAGGGGTACTTGGAACAGAATCATCAAAGAATGAATTTCTCTTCATTCCAAATACACTAGCACCACTTGGTGAGCCCACCTCAGACCCAAAGAAAGAGTTATGCGGCACACGATGGTCAACATCCTGCATTAAGACAGTTCATCAGAAACAGACAAGAAAGAGACACAAACACAAGAAAAGAAAAAACCCACCTCAGACCCAAAGAAAGAGTTCTGCGGCACACGGTGGTCAGCATCCTGCATTAAGATGGTTCATCAGAAACAGACAAGAAAGAGACACAAACACAAGGGAAAAAGAAACAAGAACAAGAAAGAATAAAATGCATAGCTTACAGTGTTCAGTGCACTAGAACCCCAAACAGACTCAGTATCCTGGTCATCAAAGTTCCAGGAAGTTTCATCGCCAAACTTGTCACCAAAAACGGATTCAGAACCCCCATGGTCACTGCGTCAAATTATGGTTCAAACTGAGCACTCTTAAGCAGCTTTTTCTTAGATACAACTGTATGTATATGAAATATGGAAGCACCAAAAACATTTAGGTATGAGGAAGCTCATAAAAATAAATGTGGAAACGTACCTGTAGCTATCTCTTTTGTTGGGAGATGTGTCATGCATTCCAAAACGTGAAGGTTTAAATGGACTTCCTGAGGCACTTCTTCCAGCACTGCCAGGGCTCCTAACGGATTCATCACCAAAATCATACCCTATCTATGACTGTTAGACGATGCAACAGGGGACATATCATCCCCATCATCCCACAAAGATGGTACTTTTATATTTTCAGCAGGAACTGGGTTTTCATGGATCGTACCATTATCCTTAACAATACCAAACCCTGTTATTTCATAAGATTCAATCAGAAATATAATAAGTATAAACAAATATAGTTACCCCAGTAGAAGGCATGACAATTGATGATAGCATATGACATCGAAATCTATGTAACATTATACACAAAAATGTCCTAGCTAGCTAAAAGAGTCAATAAAAGGGATGCTCTGATTTGATACATCTGGTGAACAGAACCCAAACACAGAATATGATAGAAAATGAATTTGATGTGTACAAATTATATCAACTACAACCCAGGCTTATAAATGCAGCAATGGTTTGCTTATTTTAGGACATGGCAAAGATAGTAAAGTAAATGTTTACAGGTAAGAGAGACATGACATCTGATATCTTTCGTGGATTAGTTACCATGACCTACCTCTATGGATTGTATGCTAACCCTGATTAGTACAGGCACAAACATTTGTAAGCAACAGTATTAAGAAGTCTGAGACTGAAAAACCCCAATGTGCACAACTTGCAAAGGACTCCGATATACCGGCAGAAAATAGCTAACTTCAAAAGAAATCATTTCACAACAATGATGCTTAAGTAATAATAATATAATATAGCAGAATCATGAAAGTATTTAAACCTTCATCCTCAAATTTATCCCAGTCTTCTTCCCACTCAATGGATCCCTCTTGCGGCCCAGGTTCCCAACCTAACAAATAAAGACAAAAGTGAAAAAAAATTATGCAACTTATACATCTGAAGGCTCAGGAAGTAATCAAATTAAGGACATGAAATTTTCTCACTAGCATCGTAAAAATCACAAACAGTGTAAAAAGTCAGGTACCAGAAGGAAGTTCAACTGATGCAGCAGGCTTGAAATGCAGTCCAAAGTGCTTGCATCGTTCACTAAGAGCTTTCTCCATCTCCTCTAATTGATGTTGGATTCGATCGGCTCGGACCTAAGAAAGCACGGGATTGTACTGAGAGGAGCACAAAAAAAAGTCACCAAGCAAAACTGCAACGTACCTGAAGCAAACCATCAACACTTCCACCTTGTACCATTTTAATTAACGCATCATGCAGCTCAACTTTCCTCTCCTGAAGAAAAATCAATGAAGTCCAGTTCAAGACACAGGAATCCACCAAAGAGAATATAACATAGATGATAAATCAGAAGGAAGGATGAAATGAAAACGAGATCAACAATGAGGTAAAAAATAATTTCTGATAAGCATATTTTTATCATTTTAAGGTGCAAGTGATGCACAACCTGAACATCACGAAATGCATGTTCTTCAACTGCGAGTTTGGAAGCTAACTCGGCCACTTGCTTGTACTTCTCTTCATATTTCTTAGCCAACGATTCAACCTGAATTGAAGCACACATTAAATATTAGCAATGATATATGGTGTAAGACAGACTGCAACACACATAATTGCATGTCCTAAGCATTAAGCATTGGAACATAGCTGAAAAGGAGCAATTGCAATGATGGTCTACATCCTGCTATGCCTATACGAAGTGTTCCGGACCATCAATTTCCATGCCTCCAAGCATTTACAGCACTAAAAATTAGCTCAAAAAGAGAAAGTTAAGCAAGGCGCCATACCTCTCGTTTATCAGAAGATGCCCTTTCTGTGATTTCATTCAGCCTATTGTCACACCGACTTTTATACAGGACCTTAAAGGAAAGTAAAATGAATCATTAAAAAACTTTTAATCTCAGTCTATAGTCCTAACTAAGCAAATTACAGTTATGCTTACAAGATCTTGCATCTTTGAGCGATAGTACTCCAATTTTTCTCTTGAATCCAAGACTTGCTTCTCCACCTCCTTCACAAAGTGAGAAGGTAAATGGTATCAAAGGTCTAATTATAAATAAAAAAAGAAAACTTGCATTAAAGACAAAAGCATTTACATGCAGCTCAACATATTCTTATTGCCATCTGAAATAGGAACATAAGGCTACCAGAAGATATTTTTAACAAGAGTATGCGTGTATATTAATTAACTAGTTATCATATGGAGAGAAAAGATGCATGCATAGCATCGCTGCGCTTTAGTGGTTGTGTAGTAATGTGGTGACACAAGTGTGATGTGAGGAACTAAATGCCCAACTATAGACACCAAGCTCCTCTATAAGAGATCTTGCAATATTCTTCTCAAATTAAATATTGCAAGGTTTAAGAATGTATTAATTTGGTTCCTTCAAGCATTCAACAAATCAACAATCTTACTTATGCAGGACCCTGAGAATCAGAAGAAAAAAAAGGCACTCAGAGGACACATTAATCCAACCCAGGGCGTGGCTCAACTCATGGTTCCAACCCTGATCCCCCCTATCCTAAACACACACAAATACGTGTACATAGCATTTTAACGCGTAAAAAGAGCAGCTAGACCATGTAAAGGTTTATCAACTGGCTGGATTGAACAAAACAGAAGCAGTCTGATCAAGTGGTAAGGAAGATGTAAAATGATGAGCAGACAACTCAGGACAAAGGAATGTGGTCCACATACCTTCTTAGGAGCATCTGTTACCTCCTGCAGAACTGGATTCGCTCCAGTTCTGTCATCTTTATTTCCTTGAGTTGTCACATGATTATCCATACCAGGCATGTGAGATCTTGGTTGCCCTGGCCTGCTAGCCGCATCAGTTTGTGAATGCAGATGTGGTGGCAAGGGTGGCCGCACGCCACCAGCAGGCAACCCAGGTCCTCCAGGGCCCCTTTGTGGTAATCCTGAACCACCATACATTATAAGAAACAAACAACCCCAGGATGCCATGTTGCACTACGATTTTTTTTTAACAGATTGCACTACGATTATGACATGAGAACTGAGAGCTTTAAGGAAAAAAGGAATACTACCTGGATTCTGTTGCCATGATGGGCCATTGTATGCTGCCGAAGGCAAGCCTGTTGCTTGTAGCAGCGTCTGATCATATTTAAGAGAGTCAGGGAGCACCGGGGGCAGAGGAGTTCCAGCTCGGTGCCTCTCCATCAAATAAAGTGCAATACAAAACTCTCTCAGAGAAAGCATGCCATCATTATCTTGGTCAGACAAGTCCCACACTTGCTTCAGGACCTCTAAAAGGTTTAAGAGAATAACATTTGAATTAGCCATTGCCAAGTGTATTCCATCCTAAGGGGAATCTTTAGCACACCGTAACAAAAAAATAAATAAATAAACTGAAACGTCTAAAATGGCAAACAGCAGTAACGGCAGAGATATTGGCAGAAACACATAGTCGATAAAGTAATTCAAGCAACAAAATATATATACCATCACCTCATAACCGAAATGAATTAGAAATGAATAAATATATGATCAGGAATTCGGAACAGTTAGAGGCTAGTGGCAGTGGCCTACCTCTTGGAAGTCTCCAACTGAGAAATAGAGTCCGAGCTTCTGCGCCAGTTATTTTGCCATCTCTGTCCCTATCAACATCCCCAAAGACTTTCATGTACTTCTGGATGTCCGATTGTGTAACTTTCGGCCATTGGGAAGCTGACTTTGAAACTCCGGCAGAAACAACAGGTGTGGCTGGTGCCGGAACACTTGGCTTTGTGGGTTGAATTTGTTGAGGCTGGCTGCTACCTTGCAGAGAACCAAGCTGTCCAAGATTCGACAGGTTTTGGGAGCCAGCTGGTGTGGATAAAAAACTGGATGAGCTTGGCACCGAGCTTGTCGGAAGTGCAGGTGAAGATACGCCTGTCTTTGGCTGAGTAAGAGCAGAGAAGATGTCAGTGCTTGATGCTGTACTACTGGCAGGGCCATTTCCAGACAGCACCAAAGCTTTTGAATCTTGAGGCAATACAACACTGTTATTCTGTGGAGGCAACGGTGATGAGGACATTGCTTGTGCCTGCTGTCCAGGAGCCATGCCCATTGTGCTGGGCAATCCATGGCCGAACCCCGATCGTACGGTCTGGGAAGGAGCAGGTCCTCCTGGTGCAGCTTGTGTAGCACCTCCAACTGAACCAAAATTACCAGCTTGCCAACCAATAGATCCTCCCATGCTGCCTCCACCCATAGGACTTTGATTGACTCCAGGTGACTGAGCTTGAAGTGATGTTGCCGGAGCTCCCACCTGAGGTGGCCTCATGAAGCCAGCACTTGAAGAGGGCTGCTGCTGTTGATTGAATCCCATGCTAGGGGGCTGCATTTGCATTCCCCTTGGTCCAGCAAATTGAGTTGCCTGCAGAGAACCACCTTGACTTGCAGCTGGCATCATAGAATTGATCCCTTGGGGCCTTGGAGCAGCTCCAGGGTTCACTTGCGGCGCGCTAACTTGAGTAGAAGTTGGCATCATACCACTTCCCTGGGGCCTTGGAGCGGCAGCCAGATTCATCTGCCCTGCTCCAACCTGTCCTGGAGCAGGGGTCATTGCTGCACTCCCCTGAGGCCTAGGAGAGCCCGTTGCACCCATCTGCGGAGGAGCTGGCCCCGTAGCAATCTTCGGAGCTGGAATTCTAGCTGCTGCAGGACCATAGAGAGCCGATTGCACTATGTCGGGCGTGAGCTGACGACCGCTCTGAGCCACGGTCACCAGGCGCAGCGCGTTGAAGAATTCCGGCTTGCCGAGGAAGCCGGTTTTGTTCTGATCGGCGTGCATCCATACCTGCACGCGGCACCAAAAATTTCTTACTTCAATTCGTGGGGCTAGGGATCTATAGTATCACTTGCGGAGATCACACCTAAAACTGGTTGCACGAATTGTGAGGGAGGGTTTGCGGCGCGCACCTGGGCGAGGACTTGCTGCGGCAGGTTGGCGCCCTGAAAGAAGGCGACGGCCTCCTGGCCGCTGATGCGGCCGTCCTGGTTCAAATCC